>CAUYTI010005936.1:0-21492 GCA_963575145.1 Galago senegalensis | reverse complement strand
AAATTATATACCATGACCAACTGGGTTTTATCCCAGGGTCTCAAAGCTAATTCAATATACATAAATCTATAAATATAATTCATCCCATAAACAAAATAAAAAACAAAGACCATATTCTCTCAATTGATGCAGAAAAAGCTTTTGAAAATATCCAGCATTCTTTCATGATCAGAACACTTAAGAAAATTGGTATAGAAAGGACATTTCTTAAAGTGTTACAGGCCATCTACAGCAAACCCACAGCCAATATTGTATTGAATGAAGTTAAATTTAAATCATTTCCACTCAGATCAAGAACCAGGCTAGGTTGCCCATTGTCTCCACTGCTTTTCAACATTGTAATGGAAGTCTCAGCGATTGAAATTAGGCTAGAAAAGGTGATCAAGGGTATCCATGTAGAGTCAGAAGAGATCAAACTTTCACTCTTCGCAGATGATATCATTATATATCTGGAAAACACTAGGGATTCTACTATAAAACCCTTAGAAGTGATCAAGGAATAGAGCAGCATCTCAGGTTATAAAATCAACACTCATAAATCTGTAGCCTTATATATATCAACAATAGTCAAGCTAAAGAAACAGTCAAGGACTCTATTCCATTCACAGTAGTACTAAAAAAAATGAAATATTTGGGAATTTACCTAACAAAGGACGTGAAAGATCTCTATAAAGACAACTATGAAACTGTAAGAAAAGAAATAGCTAAAGATGTTAACAAAGGGAAAAACATACTATGGTAATGACTGGGAAGAAGCAACATTGTTAAAATGTCCATATTACCCAAAGCAATATACAATTTTAATGCAATCCCCATTAAAGCTCCACTGTCATACTTTAAATATCTTTAAAAAATAATACTTTATTTTATATGGAATCAGAAAAAAACATCAAATAGCCAAGACATTGCTTAGAAATAAAAACAAAGCAGGAGGAATCATGTTACCAGACCTCAGATTATACAATAAATCAATAGTGATCAAAACTGCATGGTACTGGCACAAAAACAGAGAGGTAGATGTATGGAACAGAATAGAGAACCAAGAGATGAACCCAGTTACTTACCATTATTTGATCTTCAATAAGCCAATTAAAAATATTCAGTGGGGAAAAGATTTCCTATTTAACAAATGGTGCTGTGTGACCTGGCTAGTGACCTGTAGAAGACTGAAACTAGACCCACATCTTTCACCACTAACTAAGATAGACTTTCACAGGATTAAAGATTTAAACTCAAGACATGAAACTATAAAAATACTAGAAGAAAGTACAGGGAAAACACTTGAAGAAATTGGCCTGGGCAAATATTTTATGAGGAAGGCCTCCCCCAGGCAATTGAAGCAACACTAAAAATACATTACTAGGATTTGATCAAACTAAAAAGTTTCTGCACAGCCAAAAATACACTAAATAAAGCAAGAAGACAGCTCTCAGAATGGGAGAAGATATTTTCAGGTTATGTCTCTGACAAAGGTTTAACAACCAGAATCCACAGAGTACTCAAACGTATTGGCAAAAAAAGAACAAGTGAAACCCGCTTAGGGTGGGCAAGGGACTTGAAGAGAAACTTCTCTGAAGAAGAGAGGTGCATGGCCTATAGGCACATGAAAAAATGCTCATCATCTTTAATCATCAGAGAAATGTAAATCAAAACTACTTTGAGATATCATCTAACTCCAGTAAGATAAGCCCATATCACAAAATTCCAAAACCATAGATGTTGGCGTGGATGTGGAGAGAAGGGAACACTTCTGCACTGCTGGTGGGAATGCAAACTAATATGTTCCTTTTGGAAAGATGTTTGGAGAACACTTAGGGATCTAAAAAAAGACCTGCCATTCAATCCTTCAATTCCTCTACTAGGTATATATCCAGAAGATCTAATATCACTTTATAACAAAGATATTTGCACCAGAATGTTTATTGCCGCTCAATTCATAATTACTAAGTTATGGAAGAAGCCCAAGTGCCCATCAACCCATGAATGGATTGATAAATTGTGGTATATGTACACCATGGAATACTATTTAGCCTTAAAAAAAGATAGAGACTTTACCTCTTTCATATTTACATGGATGGAGCTGGAACATATTCTTCTTAGCAAAGTAGAAGAAAAAGTACCCAATGTGCTCAGCCCTACTGTGAAACCTATTCCATATGAAAGTTATAACCCAACTGTAGCGCAAGAAGATGGAGAGGGAGGAGAAGGAGGAGAGGGAAGGGGGGAGGATGGGCTGAGGGAGGATAATCGCTGGGAACACACTTACAGTGCATTTTACAAAGGTACATGTTAAATTTACTAAGTACAAAGTATAAATGTCTTAACACAATAACTAAGAAAACGCGGTGAAGGCTATGTTAACCAGTCTGATGAAAACATTTCAAATGGTATATAAAACTAGCACATTGTACCCCATAATTTCATTAATGTACACAGCTATGATTTAATTAAAAAAAGAAAGAAAGAAATCACAATTAAATGCTTTGGTAATGACCTTCCATTAAGAAATCAAGACCATCAACTCTGAATTTCCCATGTTCCCACCCCCACCTCCATGAATTTTAAATACAGTAAATTCTTACTTAAAGTTGCTGATAGATTCTTGGCTACCCATTTTACCATAGGCTAATTGATATAACAATAGCAAGTTTCTAGGATATATTTCCTGTCATAAAAACATCACCAAACTTGTTAATAAAGATCAAAACACATCTAATACTAAACATTGAAGTACATGTGAGATACACATTTAAGAAAGATGAATAAAAACTAGTTGAAAGGTGTCTTACTAGGGATGCCTGTGCTCAGTGGTTAGGGCGCCAGCCACTTGCTCTGGGGATGGTGAGTTTGAACCCAGCCTGGGCCTACTAAACAACAACAACAACAACAACAAAACCTGGGGGTTGTGATGAGCACCTGTAGTTACAGCTACTAGGGAGGCTGAGGCAAGAGTTTGAGGTTGATGTGAGCTGTGACTCCATGGCAGTCTACTGAGGGTGAAAAAGTGAGACTCTGTCTCAATTAAAGAAAAAAAAAATCTGTGGCCTAAATTATCTGAGAGATATCTCAGCATTCGTTCTCTGCCTTGAAAAGCCCTATGTGGACGGTAAAGTGTGAGCTCCCCTCTCCAACTCTCTGCCTCAGTTCTCACCAGCACCAGATTCCAAGAATTTAAATAAGCCAGAAAGAACACCTGCCACTGCTTAGCAACCACTTCTGTTAACCTTTGCTAAAGCTGAAGGGGGGAAAGCCATTTTTACCTTCAAAAACACCAGCCTCTTTCCCTCAACTTAGTCCCTTCTCTGTGTGCCATAACCACTCCCTCTCTTCTCTCTCTCTCTCAGGAAAACAAATAAGAGGATAAATCACAAAATACAACTTATATTTCTCTCTTTATTAAAAGAGGTGTCAGAACATCAAGTCGAAATGAGTAAAATCTGGTGCTTCTCAGAAATGTGTGTGTATCTTAGAATCATGTTTGGAATCCCCCTTAGAAGGGAAAGAAGAGACATGTGAGGTGTCCAAGGGTGACCTCTTAGAAAGCTGGGCAGGTCATCGCCCTGTCTGGGAGAGGGTGGCACTCCACACCCACTGGTCTGCATCAGTAGACCAGTATGTCTTCAGGCCTTTCCAGGTGTAGTCCCCTTGCTACTTCTGTTTCTTTATCTTTTCAGATGCAAACAATTCCTTTAGATGACTGAATCATAATTCATTTAACCATATACTTTGTGTTCTGAACCAAAATATAAACTTAGCTTGAGGGGAAAAAGGGAGACAAAGGGAAATAGGAAAGAACCAGCAAAGTGCCAGGGCAGTATGGCACCCACTCTGGAGTCACACCATGTGGGACTCAGCTTCCCCCCTTGCTGGTGGGAGACAGCAGTGGTAGTTGACCATCCACTGTACTAAGGGGCTCACAGAGACTGACACCCACATTGGATTGTGTGAGCCCATGGGAATCCTATATAATTAAAAAAGAAGGTGATGGCTTAGAAAGAGGACCCAAAGTGCCCACTTAAAAGGCAGGTAGATGCTTGAATAACTTATTAGAAAGGCAACAAAGTGTGACTATATTAAGCCTAAAGCATATAGAGTGTTTTCTGAGAAAAATATAAGCATGGTATTCACTTTCTCCACACCTAAATTTCATAAATAATAAATATAAATATGCTGCTTTTATTCTTTTAACCTTTGTATTATTTACCAGAACTCAAAAAATCATTAATGAATTCATGACTTCCAAACCTAATGATGTTTAATCACCATGTATTTGCCCCAATGTCTCTGTGACCCTTGGCATGTACCTCTGCTAAAGTGAAGCAGGTTTAATTTTTCATCTTGCTTGAAATTCTTCTTTCTTAGGTTCACTATTCCTGGCTAGCCGCCTTCTCCTTGTATTTCTCTCTTTCTCCCACATCTGGTCACTCCTCTTCAAGTTTTGCCTTCTCCAACTACCACTGACTATCATTCAGGTTCAACAGATATCTTTATGTATGAGGAGAAGGAAAGCTTTATGTAAGATACTAACCAAAAGAAAATTGTGTAGCCATAATGATGTTAGACAAAGTAAACAATAAGACAAGAGATAAGACTAAAACTACTTATATCTTCTAGTGGAAAAATCTCATTCCACCAGAAGGATATAACAACCTGTATTTATCTGCACCTAATAAGAAAGCTTCAAAATATATTTTTTTAAAAGAGAGAGAGAGAGCAGAACTAAACCCAAACTGACAGAACAAACAAAAAAGCTCTGAAAAATTGTAGAAAGTCTCATCATTATGATGAACAAACTTGACCCAGCTGACGTTGATAGAAATGTACCAAACATTCCACGATATGTATTCTTTTTCAATATTCTTTGGAATATTTGCCAAAATAGAAAATACACTGGCCCTAAAGAACATCTTGGCAAATTTCAAAGGATTAAAATAACATCAAGAATGTTCTCTGGTTTCAGTGGGATTAAGCTAAAATCAATAACATGAAGAAAATAAGAGAACTTCCAAATTTGTTAAAATTAAACAATATATTCTGAATAACCCATGGGTCAAATTAGAAAAGATACATCTCCATCAAAACTTTGAGCAAAAGGAGCCAGACACCAGGGAGTATGTGTTATGTAATTTCTATCATACAAGGTTCCCAAACACCGCTGGTGACAAAGATTAGAATAATGGCTACCTTTGCAGGGGGGTTCTTACAACAGAGGCTTTTAGGTGGTGATATTCTGAATCATAATTTTTGTTACATTGGGTGTATCACCTTGTAAAACTTCACTTAGTGAAACCTGTAAAAAATTAATTGAAAATTTACACATCTTGCTACATGATAGTTCATTGCAAATTGATTTTTTTAATATCAAAAAACTTCTCTTTCATATTGCCTCTCCTCATCTACTACCAAGGTTTTAGTTATTTTTTTCTATGGCTTGGTTCTAAAACTCTATCCTATTTCTGACCCGCCAATTGGAATACCAGTCCTGAATATTCAAATTCCTTCCCGCTGGACATGTCATTCATGATTCAAGTTGTAATAGGTTTAAAACTTCTGCTAGAAGAATTATTATTCTACCTTCTCAAGGCTATTATCATTTTCCCAGTTACACGGGCTAATAACAATCCAGTTGTCTTTAAATTTTCCCTTTTTTAAGGTGCCCATACTTGGTCATGAAAACCTAAAGATTTTTCCTTCAGGTTATCTTTTGCATACCCCCATTATTTCCATTTCCACTGATGTGAGGAAAAGCCCATATCCATTTATAGGGACTTCTGCCAGCCCTGATCACATAACTATCAATTCCTCTTATAGTAGTCTCCTCACCCCCACCTCAGCTTTCGGCCACACCTCATTCCAAAGCCTCCTTTGCACAGCTACTATGTTAGTTTTCTTAAAATATTGTTATGTCATGTTTTGCTTATTATTTTCCATTAACTGAAAGAGCCTGCTATATAAAGTTTTATATATTCTGATCCCAACCTGTTTTTCCAGTTTCCCTATAACATGCATAGCTAACTCAGCCTGTTACACATTTCGGATCTTCCTTGTGTTTATTCTCCAACTTGATGGCCCTTCTCATTTTTCTCCAACTGTTTAAGTGACATCCATTACTTCAGAGCATTATACCAAAGAGATCTTAGGCTTTGCAGTCACAGAGACAGGTGCAAGTGCCAGCTGTGCCACTTACTGGCACCATAACCTCAGGCAAATTACGTAACCCCAGAACCTTAGTTTTGTCATCTACAGTCCACAAACAATCATCAGGTACTTTGCATCTGCCAAACACTAGATTAGGCCTAAGGATGCAAAGATGAATAAAAGCTGATGAATCCATCCTTATCCTCACAGAACTTCCAAGCCAATCAAAACAGACATTAACCTTTCCAGCTCTCAGCTCGGAGGAGGCCAAGGTACACTTTTCTTTGGTTGTCCTGAATCCAGGTTCATCAGACACCAGCCTCCACCATGCTGCCTACGTTCCATCCCAACAAGATCAAAGTCAAGTACCTGAGATGCCCCAGTGGCAAAGGTCGGTCAGCCCTGGCCCCCAAGATCGGTCCTCTGCGTTTGTCTCCTCAAAAAGTTGGTAATGACATTGCCAAGGCAAACGGTGATTGGGAGGGTCTGAGGATTACAGTGAAACTGACTATTCAGAACAGGCAGGCCCAGATTAAAGTGGTACCTTCTGACTCTGCCCTTATCATCAAAGCCCTCAAGGAACCACTGGGAGACAGAAAGAAACAGAAAAACATTAAACACAATGGAAATACCACTTTTGATGAGATTGTCAGTGTTGCCAGACAAACGAGGCACCAATCTTTAGCCAGAGAGCTCTCTGGAACCATTAAAGAGATCCTGGGAACAGCCCAATCTGTGGGCTACAATGACTGTAGCCAACACCTTCATGTCATCACATATGCCATCCATACTGGTGCTGTGGAATGCCCAGCTAGTTAAAAAGTACAAAGGAAAATGTTTCAATAAAGTATCATTTGACACCAAAAAAAAGACATTAATAAAATCATATAATACCCACATTACACAGTGCAAGGGACTAGAAGGAATATATGCAAAGTACTTAACACAGTACTGGACTTAGACAAATAATAATAATCACTATTGATAATCCTCCAAAACCTAGTCAAATATCCGTCTTCTGTGATACATTCTTACACTTCCAATTTTTTCTCCAAAGACTCTAGAAATCCAGATCACCCTCATGTTACCATGAAGTCTACAAAGATCCCCACGCTCTCTGAGCCCTTCCTTCACTATCTTGACCATACATCTGACTGCTGAGTGTGTACTTTCTTTGAGGGATTTTTATTTGCTATACTACTATGAAACGTGGCAAGTATTTTATCTCCCAAACTAAATCTAAGCTATTTAAGAGTATGGACTGAGTTTTTAAAGTTCTACACGAACTTTAATGAGTCCCAGTCTATGAGCCCAGAACTCAGAGGAGTACTTGAAATGATTCCAGATTGTTCTGCCCCCACAGAGAAAACTGATTTGGCCAAGAATATTGGGGAGTAGAAACATCATTTCTCATTTACCCTCTGTGAGCGTCTCCCACCCATTTTCCTTGTTCGCCTGCCAGATGTTGCACAGCCTTAGGAGCCCAGGAAAAGGCTGGTTTGGCTGCTGTCAAGAAAAGAAAGAAATGTTGATTAAGGGGGAAAATTTTTTTTTAAAGAGCCAGAGAGGCAGAATCCCTAAAAAAAAAAATTTTTTTTAAATTGAATTTCTAAAAGGAGACTTGATTCTTGGAGTATGTTTATTTCCCCTTGAGCTTGGGAGAT
This sequence comes from Galago senegalensis, assembly GCA_963575145.1. Taxonomy (NCBI): domain Eukaryota; kingdom Metazoa; phylum Chordata; class Mammalia; order Primates; family Galagidae; genus Galago; species Galago senegalensis. The sequence continues at coordinate 13,690 of CAUYTI010005936.1, read as the reverse complement.
TTTCCAAAGGAAGTTAAAACCAAAATACTTCCCACTAGGAATCGTGGCTTGCCAAGTTTAGAATCTACAAACTCACTGGGCTCTAGATTTTGAAGCAATCACAAAGAATACCATTTTGCTTTTCCCCTGGGAAATGATTTCCAGTTTCACAATTTTAAAGTGTTCTAAGATAGTAAGTTGTGCTCAAGTAATATTCTATGGACGTTAATATTAAAGAATAAAAAATACAGGGATTATGTTTTCCATCAATACATACATGTTTGAAGAAAAAGCTATTTGGTTGGAATTTGAAATCTTTTCAAGTCCATAGTGCTGGGAGAAAAAAGAAAGGAGGTGATTATATTTTAAAACTATGTGCCTAAATTATAAGTCACCACACTTCTAGTTGTCCATTCTGCTCCCTTCAAAACATACAAAATATTCTATAATATTATTTAAAATTACCACCCATATCTATCCTTGCTTCTACTGTTCACCAACTAATAAATGTCTATTGACATCAACTATCTAATTTGATTAATTAGTCATATTTTGTTTCCTATTTCTACTATACTATGATGTTCCCTGTTCCACAGTTATTTTCTGAATGACAATGGCCTGAAAGGTGCTATGTCAGGTTCCATGGGGACATAAAAATGAAGGAATAGCCTTAGCCCTTTAGAATCATAACAGTCGGGGAGACAGACACCTGTAGCCATAACACAAACAGAAAAAGGCTATAAAGCAGCCTTTGAAAATCATGATAACAGAGATACACACGCTGTGCTATGAGAGAGTAGGCTCGTAGGGGTGTCTGTGTGTCTAAGTTGTCAGTGCCAGGGTACAAAGTGCACTGTAGGAATATAGGAGAAACCTCAATGAGAATGAATGGGCAAAGAATGGCTTACGTGAAGTGTAAAAGGAATTCTAGTAGTGGGTACATACTGGGACCCAAGATGGTTATGGGGCTCAGGCTAAACTGATCACAATTTCAAAATCTCATGGGGCAAGTACAGATTCTGATTTCGTAGACAATGAGGCTCAGTTCTAGAGGAATAACAGCCATTGCCACATTTAAGGGACAAATCTAAGGGAAGGGAGGAGGGGCTCAAGATCTCAGAGAACCAACGCGTGTAAGTGGCAACAGGTGGTTAAGATAGAGACCTAGGAACCTCCATTACACAGCCGTTACTGTGCTGCAGTATAAGGTGTTCAGGGAACAATGCAGCTGGTATCATGACCCAGGCCCAAGGTGCAATGACCCTAACATCACTTACATCACCATTTCGAAAATCAAATGTCAGTCAACTATTTTGATTTCTTACCTACAACTTACAAAACAATGGTTCATTAATTGGGGGGCTTTGATCTGCCTGATTCTTTCACAATTTTATAGAGCTGGCTCTCCTGGTATGCAGATTCAGACATAAAATAGCAGCTGTCACAGCACACATATTTTGTTTTCTTAACAAAACATAACAACATGTTTTCTTCATAGGACTGGATCAGATCATCACATACTTTAGATTCTATCCATTATAGCTCAAGCAGTTTTTTATATTACTATCTTAGAAATTATCATGCACATGGAAGACAATAGAAGATGTAATAGTTCTTAAATATAGTAAGGATTAAATGACTGAACTCAAGACAATATATGTGGAAAGTAGTGAACACAGAAACTGTGGCAATACAGATGCTATTATTACTCAAATAAGAAGTTTGGCCTCTGCCCAGAGTCTATGAGCCCCTGCTAAAAGATTGTATTTAAATCAGCAAGTTAGAAATGCTGTCTGTCCGGGATAGCCTTATGTTTCTGACTTAAGCAACCACTGAGATAAAGAAAAAACACTGGAAGTGTTCGAAATTGGGGGCCACAGGAATGGGTGTGTCAAGGTGAACGTCAGGAAAGTGATCAGTTGGAATATTCAGAGAGACCATGAGCTGAATTTTAGATTTCCTTTCTTTTGTTTCAGTGTAACAAAGGAAAATTTTATTTAGGAAAACAAAGAGAAAATTCAGAGCACTTCTAAAGAGAGCTGGAAATGGGTCCCCTCTCTTGATGGAGAGAAGGTGAGAGAGACCTGAATTTGGAATTTCTTGCTTCAAGTTTGAGTTAATATACCTCTTCTCTGTGATTTCATAATTCTCTACTATGGCATATATCACATCACAGCTGAACTGTTTCCATCTTTCTGTTTGTTTGATTGATTGCGTCTTGTTTTATCTCCTTCATGGAGCTTATTTTTTTCCAAATGAAGAACATGATGATAACTATCACTTTTGAGTGCTTCTGTACGTAAAATGTGCTAGTATCTCTGTACTAGATGCTTGATATCCATTTACTCATCTCACATTCAACAAATCAGATAAGTATATTTATTATACCCATTTTATTCAGAAAGAAAAGGTTAAGAAAGTTGCCTCAGCCAGCCAAGCTACAGTGACATGCCAAGTCTTGAGCACAGGAAACTGATAAAGTTTCAAAGTTCACACCCTTATCCTCTTCCTTTTCATATGTTCCTGGGTATCACTGATTGTGTGGTGTCCAGAGGCAAATATGCAGTCTTCATAATCTCTTGACTTCTTGATTGCCCATTATAGCAGTTCATTCAAGGAAATTATTTACTAAAGTACGTTACTAACTTCAGACAATTGGCCACAAAGTTGCAAACTAGCCCTTGTTTATATATCAACACATAATAAGACAGATGTTTCATATCTTTCTGGTCATCATTCCCCCTTTTTGCAAAAGAAAGAGTATGATTTAACAGAGGGAAGAACTTGACCTTCAGCACCAGCTCTGCCATATGCAGAAGGACCTTGGTACTTTAGGCCTCAGTTGGATAGAAGCTCTAAAGTCCTCTGTAATTCTGGCATTGTATCCAACTCACATTACTTTAATTCTCTAGAATGTCTTTATATTACAGAAAGCATTGAATCCAAATATTTGGGATGGACATACTTAGGTATCTACATATTAAAACCTCATTGTTTCAGAAAAGGATAATAAGAGTCAGCCATCCCATTAAATTCTTACTGTTACAGAAAAAGAAAATATAGACCCTAACTATCCTCCCTTCTATCCACTAGTTCTTGCTAATTCCAAGTCTATGATTTCAGCTGCCTTTATTGGTCATCCAAAAGCCTGTGATTCACTGCATAGTTTAGCATTTACTTTGTAGACTCAAAATAGAGCACTCCAGGCCCTTCTCTGCAGCTTTCATGTGTCCTAAATCTAGCCCATCCCCAGGGTAGCTATCAGGGTAGTCATCTGTTTCTTAAGGGCTGATCTACACCCCTCCCTGAGCCATATCTCCAGAGTGAGGCAAATGTTTGGGAAAAGCAGAAACAACTGCTTACATCTCACTTCTTCAAAGCACTGCCTACAGTGCTTTTTCTCTCACATAATAGCCCTTCTTTAAAATACTCTTTCTGCACTGCAGTTGTGGGATTTGTAAGAAGCAAATTCTCCAAGTCTTTTTATTCCCTACAGGAATAGGTTCCTTAAATTTAAGATCTAAGATGCTCCAACCCACCCCCCATGCCAAATGCAACACACTTCCAAAATCAAGATTCTTACTATTTAAAATAAAAAGCATGTAATTTCATAAAAGTTACAGCATACATGCTCAATTATGTGGTTAATATTCAATTTAATAGGCTCCAAACACTTTTATTCTTATAGGACAGTATGTAGTTTTACAATGAAAAAGCAACAAGTTGTCAAAATTTTACAGCTGAGCTAAGAGTTTCCGGCCAATTTAATCTTATCTTTTTAGCTTAGACACAAGAACAGTGAGAGGGTAGAGACAAGGTTCAAAGAAAATAACCAGAATTTTTAGGATGCCGGAGGAGCTAGAGATGATTCAGTTCATGATTGTCTTTCAGTAGATACAGATTTTCTAACCCCAAATGAAACATTAAATAATTAAATATATGTGCTAACATCAATAAATTTTAAACATGTAAGCATAAGACAGTAGAACCTCTGTGGGTAGAATCACCCAAGGAACTGTAACAAACTGGCCAACATACAGAGGTCAACCCAGGAACTAGGCCTGCTGTCCTGACATGTACATGTGGTGCATGTCTGGCCTTTGAAAATTAGGTCAGCTTCAAAAAGTGGTCAGTATAAAGGGGTGGTTAACTACAAAGGCTGTACTGTATATGATAAATACATACATGTATTATTTAAAAATTGAACACTAAAATAGGTAGAAAAATTTTATTTTATATAATCAGAGTACATATGATAGGCATATGGTAAAACATTACTTCTAAATACATTTTAGAGTGCATCACTTGATGAGTTACAAAACTTGCTAGTATAGCAGACAGTTGTGGAGAAAAGCCTCATTTATCATAATTATAATCATCTCATAATTTTATAAGTAATCAAGCACAAAGAGACAGAAAGACAGAAAAGGGGACACAGGCACACTACTATTTAATTAAAAATGAAACTAAGGACACAATTTCTAAATTCTAAATTCTGGCACCGTCAATGTACCATGTCAGCAGACCACATCTGCTGAACTGGGTGTACAAGGGGAGTCCTGATAAATCTGTGGGTCAAAGCCAAGTGTGCTGGATGCTTGAGTGACAGATTTGAGAGAGAGAAGGCTCACTAGTATCCTACAATTGGGCCCTAAGTCTAATTTGGGATTGAGAATCTGGGCTCATCAGACAAGGAAAGGCCATCGTAGGGGTATTTGCATTGAGTCAGAGAAGACTCACAAAGGGAGCAAACCAAAGCTTTAGCTGCTACCAGGCATCAAACAGATATAACCCAATGGAGTTTTCAGGAAAGCAAATGAAACCCATTTCAGAAAATTCTTTCATAAAAGCAAAGCATCAGGTAGGTAGGTGACCTCTATCCAGTAACAAAAGCTCAGTGTCAAAGAGGTAAAGAGATTCTGAGTATCAAATGATGGCTGTCACTTCACCCAGTGCCTTGAGGGGCCTGGACACGTGTGTGGGTCCTAGTTTAATCGAAAGTTTTATATAAGAACATAGAGACTAGATCTATGAACCACTTGTGTCCAAGCAGCACTGACGTGGGCCTCTAGCACAGTGTGAGGCTAACAGGAAAGCACCCTTCCTCAGTCCTCTGCCAACTACCAGACAATTTTGACTTCTTTAGAAAACAAGCAGACCATGAAAAAGAACGGTGCCCGGCAAAGAAGCAGAAAGGGCTGGAACACCTTGGTGAGCAGCATAGACCAGATAACGCTGCACGTGATTTCCCAGCTTCTAAACGCACTGGAGACAATGTTCAGGGGAGTGGAGCTTGTGTATTACCAGGCATGAAGCGCATTTAATGAACAGAATTTAAGTATGCTGTTCTGCAACCTTATTGGTACCAACAGGTTAGGGAGCCTAGAGAAATATTGATAACAGCCCATGCTTTAATGTGGCATAACGATCAACTACTAATAAATAATAAAGGAGAAGCTACATCTGCATATTCCCACTTCTTGTCTCCGGCCACCTCCCTCTTTTCGTATTTTAAACTCTTCTGTCCTGTCATCTGACCATGTTCCCTCCACAAAATAGAAAGAGCTGCTAATGGTCGGAAATAGAAATGTTTATTGGCCACGGTTACTCCTGGGCCTTCCAAGGCACGGACCTGCGAGTCATCGCCCTCCGACCGCATTCCCCTCCTTGTAGCGAATTTAGCGAGCGGAGTTAGAGCACCTCCTGGAGGAGGTCCATAGACTGCATGGCCTCTTCTGAGATCATTCAGCCCTCTCTGTGCACGAGCTCCGGAACATACTAGTCCCAAGTTTGAGAAACAGGTAAGAGGAGGTGGACTGGGAAGGAAGTTTAACTCAAGCCTCTAGTTTAAGCTGTACACTCCAACTTGACCTTTGACCAGAGCGCTGCTTTGCAATAACAGGTGTGGTTGCATCGCTATTAACAATGTGGTCAGTGAATAGCCCTTCTAGCCTAAGTAGAAGGGGAGAAATTGATAAGGCAGGGTTCATCAAATATTTCAACACTCTCTGCCTGCATCGCTTACAATGCTACAGTAATTCCATTAACTTTGAAAAGTGTGAACATCTACATGCGGATTATTTCAATAAGAAATTTGGGACCGCAGGATCACAGAGAATTTTTCTGTATCACAAATCTGTATCAAACTCTTTCCCCATTCCTGCCCAGTACAATATTATAAATGGTAATGTGACCCTTGGATAGTCACAACCAAAAAAAAATTCCACTGGGAATCTACTCATGTCTGTGCCTCTGCTGAAAGGAATATATGATTCCATTTCTATGTCTAGGAGTCAGGCAGGCACCTGCCATTACACACCCATTACACACCTGAATATACCTGTTTTATGTAAATCTATCCAGAATATATGCATATTCTTGACTATGTAATATTAAAATTGTCATCCATCCTTTTTGCTATTTACTGCATATCAACAATACATCCTTGTCTCTGATAGTATTTTCTAAAAATTAAGAGCTGAGAATGGACAGATCCTCTAAAGGAATATCCACATCATGATGTCCATCCATTCAGCTTTTAGTGAGGAGGTGCCAGCACTGCATCCCTGTAGGAGTGCTCACTGCCAAATGCCATACACTGCTTTAAACTGCATTGTATTAAAACATGTAATATAAATCTCCCTTAAACAAAAAACTAAAACTAAGCAGCATTTCATGATCTGCAACAGTGTACCTATTGCTGCTCTGATTTCTAAACATCATCTTACTTCTTCTGGCCATTGAATTCAATAAGTGGATACTAAGTACCTTTTATACACTTAATACACATAGGTACTCTGCGAAATGCTGTGGAGGGCCAACATAATGGCTTCACAGAGTTTTGTTTTGTTTTTTGGTTTTTTTTGCAGTTTTGGCTGGGGCTGGGCTTGAACCAGTATATGGGGCTGGCACCCTACTCCTTGAGCCACAGACGCCGCCCTCTTCAAGGAGATTTTTAATAGAATAATCAGGAAATGCTTAGAAATTATCATGGTTCAACCAAGTTGAGTCACAGGGAGCCCTGCTGGCAACGTGGGTTTGTGATCCTGTCTCTACCAGGATTTTCACTCTTTAACCACTCCAGATGTTGGAAATGGTAACTGTAGCAGATCCAAGAATAGGTGTCACTTGTTGCGTTGACCATCACAATTTATTACTAAAGTTGAGCTTGGTCTGGAAAAAATTGATTCCACTTTGGAATGTTGGCACTCAAGACAAGGTGGCAAGGAACACAGAGAATGTTGCCTTTTTGTACTTTAAGCTTTTCTGTCATGTCATCGTGTGCAGCTAAGTCATTACACTTTTAACTGCCTCACCAGAGGATTCAGAGTAAGCTGTTGAAGGTTGCTAAGTCAACTTTATAGAAGTCACCCTAATACCCCGTTAACACTAAATTACCTATTACGATGCATTTTATCACTTCTGGATAATATTACACAGTGAACCACAAAAGATATGTAGTATAGCGCTTAAAATGCATTCAGCACTTTGAAATATCTACAGCGAAAATGAAACCACGTCTCAGATTTTCTTCTTAATAACCTGATTGCAGCTGGGGAGATGGGGTAGAGACAAAATGAGATTATTCACAAAAGGGTGATTGTTAAAGTAGGGTGACGAGTAAATCAGACTCCTTATGCTTTTTTATTTCTGTGTGTGTAGATTTTCAACAATAAAATATTTTTTGAAAAAGGCAGGTGGTCAGTAGGATATCAGCCCTAATCTCTATCATAGATATCCAAATCAAGATTGCTCAGTCAAAAAACAATTGTTAATTTACCACAAATAATTCCCTCGTGCTTCTTTAAATATGGCTATTAGAAGCCTCAGTTTATCAATAATTAAATATTCAAGTTGCTATTATGTATAAGCACAATTGAGAATTAAAAGTGGATCAAACATAAATCCAGTCTCCAAATAAAGAGATAAAGTTTGAATATGTGCAAAATAAAACAAGAGAGAAAGTGTGAAGTGCCATAGACAAAGCTCTGAGAGAAAGTTACACAATATTAATATTATCTCCCAGACAGAGAGAGATGGCCAGGACTCCTGAGTCTACTACTGGCTGCTTGTCATAGCCTGATCCATCCCAGTGAGTCCTTCCTATCTTCTAATTGTTTTTGTTTGTGTGTGTTTTTGTGCAAAGACAAAAAGAACACCCAAAATCCAAAGTAGAGACTTGGACCAAAATACCTATGAAGCTCCTATCCATGGCAAATTTGTTAGATCGAAGAAGCAAAATTCTTCTTTAGGGCAAAGGCAGGCCTAAGACTACCTCTCCTCTGCCCCAGAAAGAGGCTGAGCTGCCCTGGGCCCCATTTCCCTTAGCTCATACCCTAACCTTGGCCCCTGGATTGCAGCACTCTGCAAAGAGAAAGATCTAGAAGAAAGAGAAAGATCTAGAAAACATGCACATAAGCTAAAGCATATTGAGAAAAGAGGGCATTTTTCCCCTCAGGCTGTGAGCAGCAGTCTAAACTATTCAACCCAGCTTTCTTTCTGCTGGGCTTTCTCTGTGGGTACCGGGGGTGTGACGGGGGAAGCAGGCATCTGTCTCCCCCCAAAAGGGAGCGAGACCCTGAATTCTCTCCAGCTACATGGGGAAAAAATGGAGAGTGAATCCCAAGTAAAAGGTAATCACAACAGAGAAGCCATCACTGCAGAAAAATAGATCTGGATAACAGGCATGTATCAACACAGTTCTAATCAGTTCCATTTTTACTTTAAAAGGCTCCCTGGTGCCGCTGTCTGTAATCGCACTAAGGAATCCATTTTTTTTTTCCCAGGCCCAGGTCACTACCCCTTTTCTCCTCTGCCTGATTTTGAAATGAAAAGAAAAAAAAAGATGAAAAGAGTTGATTCCATTACAGGAACACACAGAGCATTGAAAAAAATACTTATCCCCTTTTGCAATCTTTCCTGTCTTACAATTATTTCCTTTGTGCATTTTTATCCTTCTAACAGGAAATTAAAAAGAAAAGTCTTAAGGGCTATCATTATTTCTGACCTGATTCAGAATCTTAACTACAATTTATTTTTATGTGCTTTTCAGTTTAACACACCCATACACACACAACCATTATTTTCTTGATACGCAAAAATGAACCAGTCTCAATATTCAATGACCCATGACCACAGCTGAAAGGCGTGTAGTCATCTCAGTGTATTTACTGTACGGACTCAGTGTATTACCATAAATGTATGAAATGAAGTCATATATTTTCAATTACTCCATTCATAAAGATGCCTTTGCAAATCACAGCTTCTTATTCTGCACACAGCTGTTTGTTTCATATTCCCATTCAAGAGCCAAGTTTCAAGGGTCATGAAAGCTTTCTCAAAGACAGTGTCAGGCCAGCTAACCAAAGAACTGGGATTGTACAGGTTTTCCATAGTGTTAAATCATCCACGTGTCAAAGGCAACATTTTTCAACATTGATGAGGATTACTGACAAAAAGCACACCTGAGAAAAGTTTCAAACATTGGCTGATGGGTTTTTTGGGCTCTAAAATCATGTCATCGGAAACAACATACCCGTCTGGAAAACAGAATGAAGTGGACTTTGCCATAGGTGTTGGTCAAGCTAGATAATTAAATCTTAGTGGTCTAGTTTAGCCAAAAATTTTAAGCAGAATAATTCACATTGCCATTGAAATATATAAAGATGAGGAATGAATTTCTGTCTTAAGCTTCATGCACAGAATTTTACCTGCCCTTGGTACTTTGCAGTGGAGAAAATGAGTGTGAGTAGCAAACTAGTCAGTCTTTGGGTTACTGCCATTACAGAAACTGTTTCTATTCCAGCTAGAGAAAATCTAAAGCTATGTTTACAAAGCTAGCAGTGGGTATTCATGTAATAGGAGTGGCCAGGAAAGCAAGAAATAAATAGAATTCTGTAATCTAAATTTAGCACAGGTCACACTGGGCTAGACAGTCAAGCCGTCCATAGGAACACCATCCTCTCCCCACATGTGTACTCAATTTAATGAAGCAGTAAGTATAATAAATGTGCTTAGGAACATACTGGACAGGCTCCCTAGATAAAAGATGAGTAATCTAAATGCCTTCCATAACTTCACAAGAAACACATGTACAGCTTCATGAGTGGATTAAAATGATGTACATCGATATCCACGGTTACATACATAATGTCAAGTTTCCCCATTGATCAGTTTGTTTTCTTGAGAGACAGAGTTTTATTTTGTTGCCCCCAGTAGAGTGCCCCAGCATCATAGCTCACAGCAATCTCTAATTCTTGGGCTCAAGCAATTCTCTTGCCTCAGCCTCTGGGGTATCTGGGACTATAGGCACCCAACATAATACCAGGCTATTTTTTTTTTTTTTTATAGATGGGATATCACTCTTGCTCAGGCTGGTCTTGAACTCGTGAGCTCATGTGATCCTCCCAATCCTCCCAGCTAGGCCTCCCAAAGTGCTGGGATTACAGGCATGAGCCTCTGCACCCGACCCATTGATCTCTTTATTGAGAAAATATTTGTTATCTAGCCACCGTCAGTATCTCCAAAAATCCAGTGATGTTGAAATTAGTACAAGAATGCTATTCATTGTATAAAAGTAAATAATACCTAGAAAAATTACCTTTCATATGACTGAAATGAAATTTGTATAATCCTGTAAAAGGACCAAACCATCTGAAGCCACTACTATATTTGTTGATAGTACATACATGAGCAACATATGAGCAATTAACAATAAGTATATAGCTCACTATCTTTTATAAGTTTAAAGCTATATGTTGAAAGAATTTCTGGAATATGTTTACCCCAGCTAAACAACCTTGTGAATTTTTCATTATCTTGTTGCTGTTCCTGCAGAAAATTTTTTAAGTGGCTGTTTCCTTTAGCAGAGTGAAAGTGCCATTTGACTTCTTGCTTAGAGGCATGTATTCAGTTCCCTACATCTGTTCTTAGAGAGGATGCTTTCCAGTGATGTACATTGAGTAGTTTTCATCTTCTTGCGTGGTCATAAGAGAACAAGAGAGAAATTAAATCAGAGAGAGAGAGATTTTTCTGGCAAATGTGCCAAAGCTAGTAATATTTTCCTTTACAACCTAAGACCATAATTCATTAGCTCTTGGTCTAGCTAAACTCTTTTGAATCTTCCTGTTTATATACAAGTTAATATGTTTAGAATGCTAGGGATTTCACTTCACCTAATATTAGCTAAGGAACTAATACTACGTAAACAGGAAGACTAAAAAAAGTTAATTTATTAACTAGACCCAAGTTAGATGTACCAATAAATCAAGCCTCAGATTTGGAAAAGATGAAGACTAGCTTTTTTCCAACTATGTATATTCTTTTTATCTTTGTAGCCTATTTTAAAGTAATATGTCTGGATAGTTAAACTATTTTTAAATAAAGTAGTATATTTATTTCTCATCAATATTATAATTCACTTAAGAAAGTAAAGTCTAGTAAAGTCAGTCCTGTAATCCTAGTACATCAGGAGGCCAAGGTAGTAGGGTTATTTGAGTTTAGGGGTTCAAGACCAGCCTGAGCAAAAGTGAGATCCTATCTCTACAAAGATATAATTTCTTATTATATTAGACATCTCTACGATAGTTTGAATTTGGTAAGATTTTTTCTAGTTTGAATTTGCTAAGATTTTTTTATCAGACTTAATGTTGAATTCAATCAAACGTTATTTTTACTTTCTAGTGGGATGATTGTTGTTTTCTTCATATGAACACTTTATTTTATTTATTTTTAATTTTAAGACAGAGCCTCACTTTGATGCCCTCAGTAGAATGCCATGGCATCATAGCTCACAGTAACCTCAAACTCTAAGGCTCAAGTGACTCTCTTGCCTCACCCTCTCAAGTACCTGGGACTATAGGCACCCACCACAACACCTGGCTATTTTTAGAGTTGGGGTCTTGCTCTTGCTCAGACTGGTCATGAACCCATGATCTCAGGCAATCCGTTCGCCTCAGCCTCCCAGAGAGCTAAGATTACAGGCGTGAGCCACCGCGCCTGGTCTATATGAACTTTTATTTTATTTTATTTTTTTGAGATTTTTTTAATGTGCTCTATTTCCTCATTTTTTCCTAATATTAAATTATTTTTAAATCAACAGACTTTGCACTACTTAGTTTATGTAATGATCACTTTTTTAGCAACTGTTGTATATCTGGGGAATTTCATAATAATGAATCCTCAAGTTAGAAGGCAGAAACTAATTTCTTCAGGCTCCCTTATAAACAAATCCAACACATAAACCAGGATCAGTTATTCATAAGAGAAACTGTTCTGTGACTTTCTTTGCAGATGGGAAAATGAGTAAGGTTCTTTTTTTTAGGTACTGTTATTATATATTGGTATAATGATTTGATATGTTACTTTGATAAAATCTGTGACATTGACAGGATATTCTCTGCAACAGATTAGGTAGGTGGTGAATTATCTATTTCTTAAAGATTTCGCAGAAGTCTCCCCTTATACATAGTATATACTTTTTGTTCTTATCCCATAAATACATATCCATTTATGTTTATTTATTTCTTCTTGAAACAATTTAGGCAATTTAACTTTTTCCTTCCAAAAGTGTTTATTTTATTCACTATTTTTTTTTAGAGACAGAGTTTTACTGTCACCCTTGGTAGAGTGCTATGGTGTCACAGAGCTCATAGCAACCTCCAACTCCTGGGCTTAGGCAATTCTCTTGCCTCAACCTCCCAAGTAGCTGGGACTACAGGTGCCCACCACAATACCTGGCTACTTTTTTGTTGCAGTTTGGCCAAGGCTGGGTTTGAACCCAGCACCCTCAGTATATGGGGGCCAGCACCCTACCCACTGAGCCACAGCACAGGCACCACCCTTATTCACTTTTTTAATATTGGAAAAATATCTAAACTCTTAATCTCCTCTCTATCTGATTAGATCTATTACAGGGCATTCAAGAATTTACCTCTTTCCTTTCAACTAATTTCTTAGAACTTTATCTATTTTCTTCTCCTTTTTCATTTTTAAATGGAGGTTTTAATAAACAATAAAATAGTGAATATTGGAATGACAACAAAAACATCATCCCCTTGGAAAATTACTCCACACCTATATTATCTTATTATTCTAAAAGGACCACCACCTTGTGAGAGACACAAGTCTATGTTGCATTATTTATAAAAAAGAAAATAAAGCTCCAGAGAGGTACAGATTTATCAAGGTCATTCAGATAAACACATCCATTTCAGATGCAGACTTTTCTTACTTGTCATCATTTTTACTTGAAGATTAAAATAATTTAAAGCAATATTATTAGACATATTGGCTGATATTTCTATGTAACAGGCATTGTTTTAATATTATATTTGGATGTCATTTAATAATAATAAAACAAAACCACTATAGGAGTACACACATGTTTTCCCCCATTTTATAGATAATGGGGATTGAAGGAGCCTAACTTGCTTGACGTTAACAAGGAGGTCCTACTGATACCGGATTTTTAACACTGGATTTCCAGGCTCTTGGTCTCGATGATTCAATGAATGAATTGACGGACCATAGAACGAACAGTGAGGTTTTATTTACAGCTCAAAGAACCAAACCTCCTTGCAGGGCAGGATGCAAGTGTTACAGCTCTTATGAAAACAACTCTTACAAAGAGCCAAGCCTCTTTGTAGAGCAGGATAGATGTGCTACAGCTCTTACAAAGGGCCAAGCCTCTTTGTAGGGCAGGATCAGCAGC
>CAUYTI010005935.1:0-10299 GCA_963575145.1 Galago senegalensis | reverse complement strand
TTCATTTTAAAGGCTGAATAATATTATTGTGTGTGTGTGACATTTTATTTATCCATTTATTCACTGGGAACACTTCAGTTGTTTCCATTTCTTGGCTATTTTGTAAATAATGCTGCAATGCATGTGAAAGTGCAGACGTCTTTTGGAGATCCTGATTTCAACTATTTATGATACATTGTAGAGATAAGCACCCATGCTCAGACATGGCAGTTCACTTCATTGTGCTCCCCAGGAGATTGATTCTGAGAAAGATTTCTTCAAAGATCGAGCTTCTGCAGCTGCCTATAGATATGCAGAAATATGCAGAATTTCTCTTTGTTAGGAATTCTAGAGAATCAGCCAAGGTGTAGCTGGGAGCATGAATACCTGTCCTCCAGGTTGGGTTCTGTTCTCTGTCTTCTTCCTTCATTAACATTATAATCTCTAGTTTTGGTTTGAGCCAGCAAGAACAGTCAGTCTCCCTAATGCTTTTACTCTAAACAAGATCAATTGTATATGTGTTCCTCTGCCTTCACACTGAATTATAATCTTAATGGTGTCTTCCTAATGTTACTTCACTTCTTTGTATTTGTGTTAAATTCTTACTGAATTTTTGAAAGTGTATCAGATAATCAGTAAAGTTAGGCCAGGTCACCGACCAGAGCGAGTCCCGACCTCCCTTCAAATCAATCATCCCATCTTCAGTTCCTTCTCCCTGCGTCTCCAATCAGAGGCTCCAAGAACATTTTTAATACATGAAGGCCATTATAAAAGTTTTGAGATAGAATGTGTTATGGCTCATTATTTCACTTCAAATAAATACAGTTGATAGTGGTGTTCTTTCTGATTCACCTATTCAAGTTTGAACTTACTTGCACAGTGACTTTCTATTATTTTAAAAGTGGTTTAAGTGGAGACTATATATCTTTTACATTAACCTGGATTGAGTTGGAATATAGTCTTCCTAGTAAAGCATTGTAAATTGCCCAAAGCTTCCACAGATATTCACAATTCCTGAAAATCCAGATAGATTCTCCCCTGAATTCCACACGTATATTTAGTACTAATAGCTGCCACTCACGGGGACCCCTGACAGATCTGACTCTGAGAAGTGAATTTAACACCATCGTCTCCACCTTTGTGACACTCCTGCAAGGTAAACATCATCATTTCCCTTGTGTGGTTGGAGATCAAAGTGTGGTCAGAGTCACTCAGCTGGTCATTGCCAAAGCCATAATTCTCATCTAAGTCTTGCTGGTGCAGAATCCATGCTCTTTTCACTGATGACACATGACTAGAATCAATAGAAAGGTAGGATATTAAATCATGGTAGCTGCTCCCTATCATGATTTAAGAGTTTTCTTCTTAGTATAGAGTGGGACAGGTTAGGGGAAAGACACCAGTACAGTAAGGACAAGGTATGGAATATGAGAGGAGGGCAGGAAGACAGTCCTAGGCCAGGAGGAGACAGCTTCATGGGCCAGGACAAAGAAAGCAGCTGCCTCAAAACATCACAGTGTCATCAAAGGGTTTCGAGGGGAACAGGGAGTGATAGCTATCATCAGTTTCATATTTTAGGGGAAATATCCTAAAAATAACTTAAAAAATTTTTTTTCTCTGTTTGTTTGAGACACAGTCTCACTTGCTGCCCTGGGTAGAGTGCCATGGCATCATAGCTCACAGCAAACTCAAACTCTTGGGCTCATCAGTCTATGATGTTGTAACCAAGTCACTCAGAGACTCAGAGACATTTGCCAGAATTCATACCAACATAAACAACTCAATCAAAAAAGTTGTGCAAATTTTCTTTTTATAAAATGAAGCAAGTATCCTGTTTGAGAAAAAAGAGGAGGGAAAGACAGTAATTTGAGACAGCACTGCTTGGGTTGCTGGGCAAGAATATGCTGCCTTTCATTACAGGTAATGGTTTTAACTCAGCCTCCCCAGTAGCTGAGACTACAGGTGCCCACCACAATTAGTGCCTGTAGTCATCTCCTCCCAGATTGTGTTCAAATATCTCCTCCCCACTGAGTCATGTTTGAGGGGCCTTTATGGAAAATTGCAAACCTTCCCCTTCCCTGTGCCACACGCAGATGCCCTCTTCAACGCACACTGCTTCATGTTTCCCCAAAGCATTATTACCCTCTAGCATACTGCTATGGTCTGAACTGGGCCCCTCTGAAAGACAGTGAAGTACCAACCCCAAGACCTTTGAATGTGACCTTATTTGAAAAGAGAGTCTTTGGAAGTGATCAAGATGAGGTCATTAGAATGAACGAGCCGGAATCCAATGTAACTAGTGTATTATTGTAACTAGTGTAGCTGGTGTAACTATTAAAATAAGAAAGGAAATGTGGACACACAGACACACTACATGGAGAAAGCCAAGCAAAGATGAAGGTAGAGAACAGGGTTATGCTGCTACAACAAGAGGAACACCAGAGATCTTGGACTGCCAGCTTCCAGAACTGAACATTGAATTTTTGTTATTTAAATGACCTAGTTTGTTATGTCAGTCCTAGAAAATGAAAACATACACTATTACCTTGATTTTTGTATTTATTTTGTCTTCATTCCACCCACCTCCCATCTCTCAAGGTGAGCTCCACTTACACTCAGATTTGTTTATTTTTGCTGTTATATCTGCAGCAGTAAACTTTTGTTGAATGAATCAACAATTGTGCCTTAGTCCACGTTGCTAGCATTTTCTCCTACCTCCCCCAGACAAAGTTATTTTAGCTCTCATCCCAAAGACTATGGACTTGATACCTTCTTAACTTTGCTGATGTTTAACTTAACTTTCCCTCTGCCTGAAATGGCCACCTGCCCTTCTCTACCCGTTAAGGTCTCCTTATCATTGAAGGCACATCCATGTCATTCCTTCAGGAATGAATTCCCTTTCCTCCTTCTTCTGTTCTATTATTTCCATGGTTATGCTTCTCTGCCTGTAAAAGGCAACCTCTTGGAGTTGTGGAACCATATCCTATTAATCTTTGTATCCCCAGAACCTGGCCCAGGGTCTGGCACACCAGAGATGCTCAGAAAATGTTTGCTAGACTGAATTAAATCTGTATCTGGCAGCTTTTGCTCTTGCCCTAGACTGCTAGCCACAGCAGGGTACAAGAGGATTAGAAGAGCTTTGCAGAGCAGAACTCAGATTAGAGCACTGGAGCACTACGGGCCGCGCCAGTCTGCAGATTGTTTTTCTTAGGGCAATCTCATGAGAGTTTCCTCAACGGGAACAGTCTATGATGTTGTAACCAAGTCACTCAGCTAAGCCCTCAGAGACATTTGCCAGAATTCATACCAACATAAACAACTCAATCAAAAAAGTTGTGCAAATTTTCTTTTTATAAAATGAAGCAAGTATCCTGTTTGAGAAAAAGGAGGGGGGAAAGACAGTCATTTGAGACAGCACTGCTTGGGTTGCTGGGCAAGAATATGCTGCCTTTGATTACAGGTAATGGTTTTAACTCTTTTCCTTCCTGCCCTAATTCTTGTCAATGGACAGGTGAGCTAAATGTCCAGGGTTTCTACCCATCATTGCAGAAAGGATGAATCTGAGCCAGCACCAAAAATGAAGGGTATGTTGTGGAGTTTTGGGGTTTTGTTTGTAGAGATGGAGTCTTGCTATGTTGCCCAGGCTGAGAGCAGTAGCTATCCACCAGTGCTATCATAGCACACCATAGCCTCAAACTCTTGGCTCAAGCGATCCTCCTGCCTCAGCCTTCCAGGTAACTGAGACTATAGGCTGAAGAATGATGGGTTTAGTGTGGCCAATGCTTATTTAGCCTATTTTGATACTCACATGGACTGGTCTGAAACGGCTAGAATAAACTCAGTTTCCCAGAGTTTGTAAGTAAATAAAACTGAAATATTGAACATCCATCCTAAGGACTCATTGGAAGATGTTTCTTCCTTCTCTGCTTTCTAGGAGACATTAGCCCCCAGAGTCATTATTTTTAAAAAAAACAGAGTAGCCTCAAAAAAATAGGAAATGTCAAATAACATAATTTATGCATATAGGAACCATCCTGGCTAGGTGAGCTTCAAATTCATAAGGATAAATGACTTCATTGACTCTGATTTCATGTGTATAACACCAGAGATGCTCAGAAAATGTTTGCTAAATTGAATTAAATCTGTATCCCTCAGCTTTGGAATCTGTTTGGAAACATCCAGTTAATTGTGTTCTTGTGGCCATTTAGTTACAGACACAAACTAGACACCTATTCAGTGCCAAAGACTATGCTTTTCTCAAGTGCAACAAAAAAGAGTTGTCCAATCTCTAACCATTGATTAAAGACAGTGCTTCAAGTACCTACACAACCATTCTTTTCTTCACTTGCAGTATAGTATTTAATAAGTTACATGAGATCTTCAACACCTTTTTATAAAATAGGCTTTGTGTTAGATGACTTTGCCCAGCTGTAGGCTGATGTAAGTATTCTGAGCACATTTAGGGTAGACTTAGGCTAAGCTGTGATGCTTAGTAAGTTAGGTGTGTTAAATGTACTTTTGATATTTTCACAATTTAGGATCAGTTTACTGGTATATAACCCCATAATAAGTCTTGGAGCTTTGTTGTACTTTGTAATTATGACTGAAAAACTATCTTGGACTTTTTAATAATTCAATTCAGTACTACTCCTGGTCCTCTAAATTCATTGTTGCACGAAATTTTGGTCATCATTATGTGTTGGCCCCATACTACTTTAACTTGTTATCATTATTCATAGTATTTGGCAGAGGATAGGTCTTCATCCGGTAAGACTGGGCGTCCCTAACTTGTCAGTGACCCCAGTGACTTTTTCAGATCAAAGAACATTAAAAACCTTCTCTCCAGAAAGACTTCACATACTACACCTGTAATTTTAGGTGTAAAAAGTTATATCCCTCTTAATCAGCAGTAAGCAAACTTCTTCTCTAAAGGTCAGGTAGTAAATATTCTTGGCTTTGTGGGTGAAGAGGCAAAACAATGGATATTGTGTAGGTATATACGTAACAAAAGAGAAAACAAATTCTTGCAAATTTTAATTGATAAAATTCAAAATATAATAATATTACTTGAGGATTTTTTTTTTTTTTGGTGATACAGGTCTCACGAGAAGAATGGACTTGGGGGGAGAGTATTTCACTTAACTGTGATTCCAAGTTAGCATTCCTGGTCATCAGATTAATTGCAGATGTTTGTTTGCAGAAATCATTCTTAGTCTAAGGGTCTTACAAGCAGAGGCAGTGGGTTGTATTTGACCCACAGCCCAAGGTTTGCTAACCTCTGCTCTAAAGAACTAAAGTCTCAGGGAGGTGCCTGTGGCTTAAGGAGTAAAGTGCTGGCCCCATATGCCAGAGGTGGTGGGTTCAAACCCAAGTCTGGCAAAAAAAAAGAACTAGAGACTCAGGTCTAGATTATCTTCTGAAGGCCCTCCTGGGACTGTGCATGGGGCTGGCCACTGCTAGATGCTACTGAAGGCTCTGGACCCTGATGACAGACAACAAGCCCACAGAGTGGACACCCCCAAGTGCAGCAAGGATTCCTGGTGTAATGTTCTTGAAGCAGGACTGGCTGCTGAATTGGGGCCACGTTCCTATTGCTTGGAGCTGTGACCAGGAATGCAGAGTATACTAAATTCTATTAACCTACATTCTATGACCTCAATAAAACCTTCTCAATAATTAGCAAGAATAACAACACATGTGGAAAGAAATTTTGTCTAATGTTTGAAAATTGAAATGTAAAGGCATTTCCATGGATAAGGCTTTTTAATGAATAAAATTGTTTTCTTAATCTGCAATTATCTTCCAATCAATGTTCACTTCCAGAATTAAAAAAAAAATCACAAATTGCAAATAGCTCAGAATGAATCACAATAAACTAATCGAGAGGCAGTGTTCAGGAAAAATGATTACATAGTGATGTTATCATGTTAGCCATGTCCTCAGACAGTTCTTCTCTTTCTACTTAAACCGTTCAACAGTAACAGTCAATCACAAGAGATATGTAATTCTATGTAAAGTATTCAGGCCTAAAATGAATGAAAAGCTTAGGCCACAAAGACTCATAAATGCATTTCACTGTTGTTAGAACCTCTGATTTTATTCCAATAATGGCAAAATAAATAAATACAGCTCTTTCCACCAGTCTAGATCAACTGCATGATTTCAGTGGCAAACTTGATGCAAGTTCTCCACCTAGTGAGTGTTTTAGAAACTGTGAAATAAAATTCAAAACGTGCACACATTTGCAGTGCTGACAGAAGGAAGAGAAACAGAGAGAAGGGGTAAGCATTGCGTAAATTAATCAGTAACACCCATCCTCTGGGATGCTCAATCTTTCTTCTTTCCTATTTTTCCTTTTGTGTGTGTCTCTCTCTCTTTTTTTAATTTTAACTTAATATGAGGGTACAAATTTTTAGGTTACATTGTTCTCACTTTCAAGTTGAGCCCTTCACCCAGGGCTCATGCTGACCACCCTAACGTTGCACACGATAGGTAAGATCCCGCCAACTGCCCTCCCTCCTCCCCTCACTCCTCTCTGTCCTCTTTCCTCCCCAGTCACTACACTATATTTGTGTTTCATCATGCATGTGGTCATGTGATGTGATTGTTTATATAATGGTTTCAAATTAGTATTGAATACATGGAAGTTTTTCCCCATTTGAGATACTTTACTAAGAAGAATGTGTTTCAACTCCATCCAGATAAATATAAAAGATGCAAAATCTCCATCTTCTCTTATGACTATGTAACACTCCATGGTATACATATGCTACAGTTTGTTGATCCATTCAAGGGGTGATGGGAAATTTAGGTTGTTTCCAGGACTTGGCAATTATGAATTGAGCTGCAATAAACATTCTGGTGCAAATATCTTTGCAGTTAAATGATTTTTGTTCTTCTTAATAGATAACCTATTAATGAAATTTCAGGATCAAATAGAAGGTTGACTTTTGGTTCTTTAAGAATTCTTCATACTTCTTTCCCAAAAAGCTGTATTAGTTTGTAAACCCACCATCAGTGTAGAAGTGTTCACTTCTCTCCACATCCCCTGCCAGCATCCGCAGTTTTGGAACTGTGACGTGGGCTAATCTTACTGGAGTCAAGTGATGTCTCCAAGTGACTTTCTCTTCTATCTTAGGGCAAGTTTCCCAGGAAGGACTGGAGGCAGATATTTGCCAGTAGGAGGTTAATCTGGGGGTGCTTTCAGCAAGGACACCCGTGAGGGATTGAGGACAGGGCCAGCTGAATTGTGTGACCCAGGAGCAACAGAGACCAGTGGGATCTGCCTGCCATAAGTTGGCCACTTGGAGGAATTGTGTGGTGTTGGGGTTCAGCCCTGGTCCTCGGTGGACACTCAAAACACAGTAGCCTTGGTAAGTAGAGCCCCATGACCTCAGCTCCACACCACGGCATAGGAGTGGCCAGGGGCAAGGCTGGCTGGCTGCCGCTTCTCTTCTGGCTTAGCGCCTGGGGAGTGAGGGAGGTTCTAGAGCGAGAAACAAAGTGGACCTGCACACTCCCACTCCAACCTCTCAGCCCTGGAGATCTCCAGACTTTCTCCATGCCTCTAGGCGCCCACCCGGCCATGTGCCCTGCTCCAGAACCAACATTCCGTTTTCCCTTCTGCACAGAGAAAGATGGGATGCATCCCAGCGAGGGCTCCTGGGAGCCCATCCCTGCTGTGTTTCAGGGCAGCAGACTGGGGCTGAGCACCGCAGCAGTCCCAGGACCGCTTCAACTTGATCCAACCTGGAGCTCAGCTCCGCCTTACCCTGCCTGAGTCAGCGCAGTCCCCAGGTCCCCAAACTACCACCCCCACCGCATGCGCACAAGCAGCTGTGCCGGGAGAGAAGGAAACCCCCACCCCACCCTACGAGTGAGTGAATAGGCTTCTGACATCCCACCTTAGACTGATCCTGGCACTGTGACCCCAAGGGGAGGTCATGAAATGAGAAAGAGAATGAGACGAGGAGGGACAGGGGAGCAATGAGAAACAAAAGGAGGAAGGAGCCGCTGTAGAGGACGCCTGGGGGGTCGGGGGCAGGGTAATCTGGAGAATCTAAAGCTTTCTCCACTTGCCGCCACGCATCATGCTTCTGACTCCCACTGCTGCTTCCCCATCTCAGACCCCTTTGACTCCTCACTTCCTGGACCTCTTGGCACAGGGCTGTCACAGAGCCCAGCCTGTGAACCACTTCTCTTTCTGTCCCATGTTCTGTGATGTCAGGGTCTTCTCTAATCTTCTGTGTGCTTGTAAATCCCAAATTTACATCTCCAGCTCAGCCTTCCCCTGTCTTTGAGACTTGTACCCAATCTGGAGGACCAGTAGGCATCTCCCAAATCGGTGGTCTGCAGTGACGCTCCCATACCTCAGTAAACGATAACTTTATTTTTTCTAGTTCTCAGGCCGAAAGCATAGAGTCTCCGGAGACTCCTCTTTCCTTCTCACCCCCATCTGATCCTGATAAGCAAATCCTCTCAGCAACATCTTTAAAACATGTCCAAAATCCAACCACTTCTCACCACTCCTGCAGCAGCCCTGTGGTTTGAGTCACGATCCACTGCTGTGGGAAACCAGTCTCCTTGACTCTGCCCCTGCCTCTCCTGTCCATTCATGACACAGCCAACATCTCTCCGGTATGCCAGAAGTAGGGTCATGTCACTTCCCTGTTATAGCCCAACGCTGGTTCCCCAGCACTCACATGGTAAAAAGCCAGGCTGTGACCTGGGCCTGGACACTTGCCAGACTTGATCTCCTGGTTCCTGAACAGCACAGGTGAGGCCTTCGCACCCACCCTTCCTGCTTCCTGACTACTCTGCCCCAGAGGTCTGCAGGTTTCCTCTCTCATCTCTTTCAGACCTTTATTCAAGTGTCCCTTTTTCATATAGGGGCTGGGCAAGGTGGCTCATGCCTGTAATCCTAGCACTCTGGGAGGCCAAGGCAGGTGGATTGCTTGAGCTCAGGAGTTGGAGACCAGCCTGAGCAAGGATGAGACCCCAATCTTTAAAAAATAGCTAGGCAGGGGGTGGCACCTATGGCTCAGTGGGTAGGGTGCCCTCCCCATATACCCGGGGTGGTGGGTTCGAACCTAGCCCAAGCCAAACTGCAACAAAAAATAGCCCAGCAATGTGGCGGGCACCTGTAGTCCCAGATACTAGGGAGGCTGAAGCAAGAGAATCACCTAAGCCCAGGAGTTAGAGGTTGCTGCGAGCTGTGACGCCACTGTACTCTATTGAGGGAGATAAAGTGAGACCCTGTCTCTACAAAAAAAAAAAAAAAAAAGCTGGACATTGTGGCAGGGGCCTGTAGCCTCAGCTACTTGGGAGGCTGAGGCAAGAGAATTGCTTGAGCCCAAGAGTTTGAAGCTGCTTTGAGCTATGATGCCCTAGCACTCTACCAAGGGCATCAAAGTAAGACTGTCTCAAAAAGAAGAAGAAGAAGAAAATAAAATAATCCTACTATTCTCCCTTATGAGTGCCCCTCCCAGGGTATATGTTCTGCCCCCCCAGAATCTGTGATTGGGCCCTTATTTGGGAAGAGGGCCTTTGTAGATTTAATTAAGCTGCGGGTCTTAAGATCATCTTGGATTACCCAGGCAGGTTCTAAATCCAATGGCAAGTGTCCTCTTATGACAGAGAAATGGGTGCTTATGTTCCCAGTTATTTGGGAGGCTGAGGCAAGAGGTTTGCTAGAGCCAAAAAGTTTGAAGCTACAGGGAGCTATGATCATGGGCAACAGAAAAAGAGTTTGTCTCAAAAAAAACAAACCCAAAACATGAGGCTATGTGAAGATGGCCATGCAAAAATATATCACTATTTATAGACTTGCTATAATCAATGACAATTTGCTGTATATTTTCAAATGCTAGAAGAGCAATTATGAAGGTTTTCATCATGAAGTAGTGATAAATGTTTGTGGTGATAGATATTGTAATTTCTCTGAATTGATAATTATGCATTGCATTCATGTATTAAAATACTAAACAAGCTCAGGACTACGCGCTGCGCAGTTACCGAGCAGTGGAAGAAGGAGGAGCTCCACCGCCCTTTGCTTTTTTTGTTGGGTTGCAGCTCCTTCGGAATCATGGCGCCGTGGCTGTGGAAGGGGCTGGTGAGCGTTGGCTTCTTTGCCCTAGCGCACGTCACCTTTTCTGCTGCTCAGCATCGTTCTTATATGCAATTAACAGAAAAGGAAGATGAATCACTGCCAATAGATATAGTTCTTCAGACACTTCTGGCCTTTGCAGTTACCTGTTATGGTATAGTTCATATTGCAGGGGAGTTTAAAGACATGGATGCCACTTCAGAACTAAAAAATAA
>CAUYTI010005931.1:0-24902 GCA_963575145.1 Galago senegalensis | reverse complement strand
AAATCTTGGGTGTAGGTGATCCTGTTGCCTCAAGTCTCCCGAGTAGCTGGGACTACAGGTGCCCACCACAACACCCGGCTATTTTTTTATTGCAGTTTGGCCCGGGCCAGGTTCAAACCTGCCACCCTCGGTATATGGAGCCAGTGCCTGATTCTAATGTCTGAGGCCTTTTAATGGAAGAGTGGGCTATTCACTGCTATGTTAGAAACAGTCCAGTTTGGACTGCAGTTCAATTTACAAATAAAAATTTTGCTCCTCTTGCCTATTGTCATAACTCATGCTATACAACAGTGTTTCATACCTAATACTGGTAGAAACTCAGCAGTGCTAATATCAACCATTCAGGAAGTCTTCAAACTCTACTATTAAATACTGATCAAAGTTTCATTGGATAAATGTTCATTAAGTCTGAATACGTATGTGAATTAGACAGCTGGTAATTAGCCAGAAGCAGAATTTTAATACCATTGATTCTAGGAAACATACTGAAGCATTTTGAATACTCACTGTTTTCTAAAAGGTTTACAGAATATATAAGAAACATTCATATGATTTTATTTCTGTTATTTATTAACTTTGCAGAAAGGCTTTTATCTGGACAGGAAGGTTTTAAAACTAGATTCTCAACTCATTTTTAGGGAAAATAAACTGCAGGAAACTAAATGCAGTAAATTAGTGTTGGTTCCCTTCAACATGGCAACACTATTTACATCGTCCGCATGTCCAGGCTGAATAATTTTCTATTGAGTCCAAAGGCTTTTGTAAGAGTTATGCTCACACATTGGAAGAACAGATCATACAAGCACCTGAAAGGGCATTACAGATAATGCAGCAAAATAGTATTTTTGGTAACTGCCCATCAATTCAGAACTCCCAAGTCAAAACATTAATTTATTTGCTACAAATCAAATCTGTTTGTTGCCTTAATCGCCTAGGATTTTCTTTTTGAATATTTTAAAATACTTTGAAACTAGAAAATATTAAAATGGAAGAACAAAAGATTCAAGGTTTCTCTTCTTCAGGAACAATAATGCTTTGGTTCCTTGAAAGATTTTCTTTTCCTAGTCATTAGTTACCTGGAAAGTTAACTAGCAATCAGAATATTATTTTTAAATATAGCACAAGCAAGTGGAATGCTTTGTTTATTCTGGTTCACCTAAGTTCTAAGAAAGCCGTATTAGCTATGCAGAAACTTTTTTTTTTTTTTTTTTTTTTGCATTTTTTGCTGGGTTTGGACCCACCTCCTCTGGCATATGGGGCTGGCGCCTACTCCTTTGAGCCATAGGTGCTGCCCTGTGCAGAAACATTTTACTTTGATCAGCTCTCATTTATTTTTGTTGTTGTTGTTCTGCTTGCATTGGGATCTTCTTCACAAGTTCCTTCCCTGGACCTATATGTATGTGAGTTTTTCTCAACATTTTCTTTTAGAATTCTTATAGTTTCACTCCTTAGGTTTAAGTCTTTTATCATTTATGAATTAATTTTTGTCAGTGGTGAGAGTGGTGGATAATATTTCAGTCTTTTACATGTGCCTATTCAGTTTTCCTGGTACCATTTACCAAACAGGGATTCTTTCCCATAGTGTATGTTTCTGTCTGTTTTATCAAAAATCAGATGGGAATACGAGGGAAGTTTTATTTCTGGGGTATCTCTTCTAAACCATAGGTCTATGGCTCTGTCTTTTGTTGTTGTTTTTTTCCCAAGTACTATGCTATCTTGATTGCTATAGCCTTGTAGTTTAGCTTGAAGTTTGGCGAAGTGGATTGATAAAATATGGTATATATAGAACATGGAGTACTATTCAGCCATTAAAATGGTGACCTAGTATCTTTTGTAATAACCTTGATGGAAATGAAGACTGTTCTTTTAAGTCAAGTATTATAAGAATGGGAAAGCAAATGCCACACGTACTCAGTACTAAGTTGGAGCTAGCTGAGGAACTGTTATATTCACACATGGAAGTAAAATTCAGCGGAAATCAAGTAGGTGGGTAGGGTAAGGGGGTGTGATAAATTCACACTTAACTGGTACAATGCTCACTTTCAGGGTAAAGGAAACACGACTTTGACTTAAAATGTACAGAAGCACATTTTGTAATCAAACATGGGTATCCCTATAATATTCTGAAATTTGAAGATATTTGTATCAGAATGTTTATTGCAGCCCAATTCATAATTGCTAAGTCATGGAAGAAGCCCAAGTGCCCATAGACCTACAAATGGATTAATAAATTGTGGTATATGTATACCTTGGAATATTATGCAGCCTTAAACAAAGATGGAGACTTTACCTCTTTCATGTTTACATGGATTGAGCTGGAACAAGGCTCAATCTATCCATTGAGCATGGATTCTTCTTAGGAAAGTATCTCAAGAATGGAAGAAAAAGTATCCAATGTACTCATGCCTAGTATGAAACCAATTTATAGCTTTCACATGAAAGCTATAACCCAATTATAGCCCAAGATGAAGGGGAAAGGGGAGAGACATGTTCAGTATTCTTTTTTAAAAAATGGTTAAAAACTTTCAGAGAATAGTTTAAAATCATGACATTCTGAACAGCATTCTAGTGATAATTTCTGATGCATTACAATGCTAATATTATATCTTATATTTACACAACTTTTCAAAGTGCTTTTGAGTATATTATCTTTTCTGATTTGCATACAGATGAGGGGAGGGAGAAGGATGGGTAGAGGGTGGGTAACCAATGGGACCACACCTACTGTACATCTTACAAGGGTACATGTGAAATTTGCTAGATGTAGAACATAAATGTCTTAACACAATAACTAAGAAAATATGATGAAGTTTATGTTAACCAGTTTGATGAAAATATTTCAAATTGTATATAAAACCAGCACATTGTACCCCATGATTGCATTAATGTACACAGCAATGATTTAATAGAAAGAGAAAGAAAAGAAAAGAAATCAGATTTCTCTCCATAATGAAGGTGTGCCTCATCTAATCAGTTGAAAGCCTGAATAGAACAAAATCTTTGATTGTCTGCTGAGGAAGAGAGATTTCTTCATGCATGGATGCCTTTGAACTGGGACATCAGCTTCTTCCCTATCTTCAACGTCAAACTTCAACATTAGTAATTCCTGGTTCAGAATTGAACTTCACCATTGGCTTTCCTGGCTCTTAGATGTTCAGACTCAGATTTGAACTGTAGCATTAGCTCTCTCGGGTTGACAGTTTGCCCACTCATCCTGCAGATATTGGAAATTGCCAACCTTCATAATTGTGTGAACCAATTTATTATAATACATCCACAAGCACAAACACACACACACACATTGTATTGGTTCTGTATTTATTGAGAACACTGTCTAACACAGCCAGCATACACTAAAGGAAGTATTGCATGTTGCTTTTATGAATTATTCCTTGGGAGCCAGAATCTCTCTATGTGGCTGAGTCAGTTATGAAGCTTACTCTCCCACTTCTCCACATTGAAGAGAAGTATGATAATGCTTCTTAAAATTGTTTATTCAACACATAATATACTTCAGGAAGCTTATGTTAGCGGCATATAAAAGCATATAAAGGCATATATGAGAGTTTAATAAGAGAGTGACTTTAACTGCTACAGGTCAGATAACAATAGTTTTTCATGTTATTCAAATGTGGACTTTGTCTGAGAAGTATGAGACTATTGAACCATTTCAACATGCTTGTAAGAAAGGGATCCAGGAAAAATATAGCCTAAAATGTGAAAGTGATGAGAAAAGAAAGCAAAAATAAGAGAAGTACAATTATAAAGGGTCTATTGTACTACTCTAATAACTAATGAGCCTCCACAATCACAGCATACAGGGAGTCTTGGAAGTAGTGTGGGAGAGGGAAGTTTATAACTGAGAAATTTCTGTTGCTAGAAGTGACTTGGAGACTTAAGGGAAACCATTTTTAATAACAAGTTACATATTATGTACTGCTCCTTAATCTGATTCATATAATTAATTCATGTAATTTTTGTTAATTGTTCTACTCATAACTACACTGTGTTGATGGAATTTCTGACTGATAAAGAGAAAAGAGAAGAGGATATGCACATATGACAGGATGGAATAATTCCAACAGTCACAAGGAGTAGGATGGGAGGTGGGAGCTGACTAGGAGAGTCTCTTTGAGAGTTCATAGGACTCTGGGTGCGGTCCTGGTTTACTAGCTAATATGGGAGAAGTTCCTCCAGAGTTTTTATTTTTTTCTCCTAAATATTAACAAAAAAGTGATGCCAAAATAGTAAAAAAAAGTGTGTTTTATAAAATGGAAAAGTTAGTTATAATTTTGGAATAATTTAGACGTATTTGTATAAAAAAACTGCATAACTAGGACATATTCTTGATATGCATGTAAAATGTTGGAGGTTGATACTGTTTCCAGTTTTGTTTGTGATGCTTGTTTAGTGTGTAAGTTTGGATAAATAAGATTCAGTTTCATTTCTGATGCTTTTGGTAGTCAAGAATCAAATAATTTGGATTATAAACATTACGAAATAGTAAACTCTTAACGTCTATGAGAATGCAGAAGATGAACATGGTAGTTGATATTCTTTCTTTACGGATTTCCCAACTTTATCTCCAAACCTGCCTAGATTTACATAAATCCCTGGATAGGAAATCAGTGACTTTGGAGTGCTGATCTTGTAGGAGGCACAGATGAAATTATCATAGTTATCATTTATCAAGTATCTGTTAAACACGAGTTATTTATTAAATTTGATAACATTTAATTTTTCATAAACTATGTAGAGTAGGTTTTATTATTCATTCCTTTTAGATGGAAAAATTAACTTCTAAAAAAGTAGGTTTTTTTAAAAATGTTCAAATGGAAGAGCTTATTTAACTTCCAACACGTCCTGGGACTATTTAAAACTCTTCGTACATATTTTTACCTGCCTCAATGGATGTGTCATAGACGCACCATTTTTGCAGCACTCAGCCATGAAATAGAGTGACCAAGTGTTCCATCCTATAGTTTCATTAAAATGCTTCATAGGTCTTTTGCCCATGTAACCCACAAATACAGACTGTAAGTCTTATTAATTTTTGTGACTTAAGTCAATATTCTCTATGTCAAATTAAATTTAAAGAACCATTACTGTCAACAGAAAGTCTTATCCATAGCTGAAGAAATTAAAGCTATGAAGAAATTAAAGTTGTGCTAAGTTATGCCTTTCTGTATAGGAGGAAAATGTTTTACCCATAGTGACATCCTAAAATGTGGGCTCAGTAGCTTGGCAAAATATAAGAAATGTTTGCTTCTCCTTTAGGGAGAAGGAGAAATCCCTCTTCATTTCTAGCCCTCACTTAGATTATGTACAACATGAAAACTGATGGTCACTTAGATTAGGAAAGTGGCAGTGGTTGAAGTAATAACAGAGAAGAGAGGAATTGTCAATAGGATTGTCAAGATAGGGGAGCAATAAAAAGATAGAAACCAGACTCAGAATAAGGTATAAAAACTCTAGGCCTGAATTCACAAAAGGACCATTCTACTGAGACAAGACAGCAGATGAAGGTGTGGAATATTTTCTATAAGGATAAGAGTTTTTACCATAGGCAAGATTAGGTGGTAAATAGAAAGATAACTTCTTTAGACTCTTAGGAAGAAGAAGGAAAGTACACAAAAAGGTGAAGTCTACAGAAAGAAAGGAGAGAGAGG
The DNA here is from genome assembly GCA_963575145.1 of Galago senegalensis. NCBI lineage: Eukaryota > Metazoa > Chordata > Mammalia > Primates > Galagidae > Galago > Galago senegalensis. The sequence continues at coordinate 19,233 of CAUYTI010005931.1, read as the reverse complement.
GAAGAGAACAAATGTAAAAACAGGTGCATTCAGCTAGATTGGTTTTATGATAGCGAAAATTAAATTCAGAATATTTTTTTAGAATTTCACACTGGAATTCCAGGGGGGAAGAAACAAAACATAAATAAATAATAAAAGCTATGATTGTCTCGAATCAGTGAAGGATGATATTAGAATCCTTTGTATGTCAGGCTAGAGCAGCTTTCCTTAAGGAGATGCAAGTTACAAATACAAATTTTTGAATAAAACATTTGGTAGTTGGTTCACAAATTTTTCCTGACATTATGGTTTTAAGGCCACTGAGCTAAAGGATTGAGTAGGCAATGGGGAGTCAGACATTTTTTAGCAGAAGGGTGACATGACCACACTTATAGCTTAAAGAGAATAGTTGTTTGCCATTTTTAGAATAGTTGGAAGGGGAAGAAAATGGAACTGGAGATGCTAATTGGGAGACTATGGATATGGTTCAGGAAATGATGGTATTGGGCTGAACTATAACAGTTACTAGAGCAGTGGATGTTAGGACACAGGAGAAAGACAAGTTTTAAAAGTTAATTTTATATGACTTTATAATTGATTTTGGCCAAAAATGAAAGATAAACGAAAATGAAAAGGCGACCTTTCCAGGGCTCTGATTTTAGGAAGACTTAAGTTGGTTACCTGAGTCTACATATAGTAGTTGCATGAGCTTGAATAGATTATGCTCCTTTGTAAATGTTGCATGAGCTTAAATAGATCATGCTCCTTTGGCCTCCTCATCAGCAAAACAGAGATGATTGTTAACACCCAACTGTTAGTTTTGGTGTAATATTTTCAAGTATATTATTCTTCAGTCACATTATAATGGCTGGGAAATGTTTCAGCTGCAGAAAAACTGGATTAAATGCATTAGTGGAGCTGTCCCAACATTTAAATATATACTCTGTGCATAGAAGCACTTTTTCTAGGATGAGCTTGTGAACTTAATTGTCAGACTAGCATTATGACTGCTCTGATGACCATTCCCGGAAAAAGAGTTCTGAAACGGCTTTGCAGGGAGGACTAGGCACTGACATCAGTGCTTAGCTTCCCAAGAGAGGACTACCTCGACGGTGACCACAGTGAATTTGGCAATGAGCTATGTAGCAGTTTTCCAGGATGAGTTCATGAACTTGATTGTCAAACTTCATATGGCTAACTTAAAAAAAAAAAAAAAAAACTTTCTCAAGATACTTTTCTGCTATCTTCCAAGAAAACATTAAGCACACATTTTACAGCAACTTCAAGAAGAATGAATGACACCATTAATATTGTAGGGAACATATCCTGCAAATTTGCATACAGCAGCCTTCAAAAACAAGTACAAATTGTTGTTAACAATTTTCAGTCACTAATGCTGTAGAAAGATGGCAGAAAATTGTGACATTACAATCCCAGTGCATGGAAGTTTGCAAATCATTAATATTCATTCCACGTTCCCTGGCTGAAAAAAACAAAAAAAACAAAAAAACCAGATTTTTTTTAAAGTCCCAAACGTTCCTAATTAGACCACATTTATTAGACAAAAAACCAGTATGCTACCATCTTTCTTCAGCCTTGTCTGTTTTAATTCACTGGCGAGAAAACTGTAAAATGTAGTGAATTCCCAGTGCCACGCTTTGTAATCATGTCCCATGGACGGGCACAGGCAGCTGAAACTCATTTCCCATTGTTTCCACTTAGCTTACGTCCCTAATTATCTTATTTTGCATTATGTTTGTCTTATAAGTAACTTCAAATAGCTTTGATTGTATATAATGCTACACAAATACATTTTAAAATAAAAATTAATATAAAAGATACATGAAGCTTCATATTTTCTGCAATTGCTAAGTGGGGATTCAGTGTATGAATTTTGAGGTTGTGTTGAGTAGAGAAATGCTAATGTGGTAACTGGATCGACGGAGTATTTCACCTTCCTCCCACAGTTAGGTTTCTTGTGCCTTTGCAGCTGAGATTTAAGGGTAAGCAGATGTGGCTGATTTGAATGGCATGCATATTTTGCTTGATATAATCATATCTCATTGTACAAACAAAAGACACTTTTTTCACAAAACTCAAAAATGCACAGATGGGAATACTTTTTACCTAGTACTTTCTGTTAACCCTAAGTACTCATTGGAAAGGAATTTTCTAATTGTAACTATTTTTCTCAGTAAACTTTATATATATTAACTGTAGGAGGATAAATATAATTTATTTTAATTGTTCTTGAATTTCATAAGTTTACCACATCTTATTGGTAGTAAGAAAGATTTAAAAACATGACTAATTTAGTGTTTTGCATTATTATATCAATTTTTAAAAAACATTCAACTTTAAATGTTACTATAAAATACCTTTAGAGTTTATAATCACTGTAAATATATATTATTAAATGCATTATTCTTTTTTTTTTTTTTGCAGTTTTGGTTGGGGCTGGGCTTGAACCTACCACCCCTGGTATATGGGGCATGCACCCTACTCCTTGAGCCACAGGCATTGCCCTAAATATATTCTTCTTCTTCTTTTTTATTTTTTATTTTTTTTGGCAGTTTTTGGCCGGGGCTGGGTTTGAACCCGCCACCTCTGGCATATGGGGCTGGCGCCCTACTCCTTTGAGCCCCAGGTGCCACCAAATATATTATTCTTAATGCTACCAAAAAAGGGCAAAAATAAATACATTTATTTTATTAGGAAATAAACTGCATGTACATTTTCTTTCACAGGTAATTCAGCATGGAAAAAATAAATCCTTTTTATTATATATAAAAGATAATCTAAATTTTGTCAAATAAAATCACAATTTACAAAGGAGTTACTACATAGTAAGCACAGACATAGATAATCTTCTGACATCTGTAACAGTCTCATGAGGCAGACATTTTTGTTAGGCGTAATTTATGTGCATGGGAACAAAGACCCACCGAAAAAGTAAGTCATTCACTGCATCACGCAGCTGCTAAGTGAAAGAGCACAGATTTCACTTCAAAGGTCTTCAGCACTAAAGTTTATGTTCTTAATGAATTTTGGTGTCTTTTACTTATGATATTATCATTTCAAAGAAAGAAATCATTTACAAACTTATGTTGTTGCAACCAAACTTTTATCTAGAGACATTTTTCTTGTTATTCTATGGCAGAGAGTAATTTAATTTTAACAATATTATTATACTGTCCTCATAATTGAGAAAAAAAATGTTAAGAAATAGAAATGTACAACAGTCTTGGGATAAAAACTCAAAATTTGCTAATCTAGAGTTTTTACACAAACACTGAGATTGGGATGAAGGAGTTACCTTCCTTTTAGAAAGCAGGTATGTCTCCGGCAGTTCCAGAAAGCTTGGGAGGTGAAAGAGATTCAGTTGTCTTCATAGCCTCGTTACAGGTTACTCCTCTAGTATAATGTTTAGGATCTATACTATAAGAAAAACCAGAAAAATAGGGTGATAAAACAACACTCTGCAAGAGGCTAGTCACCTGTTCTGCAAGTACCAGAATGTTGGTGCTAACTGTAGACAATTTAAATATAAATCTTCAACTATATTATAACAGAGTTTTTAAATTCAGTATTATGTATAGTCACAAGCATGGACCAGGATAATAATCCACTCAATGGAATTTGAATGAATAAAAACATATATTTAATGTGATGTGAACGCGTGCCCCTCCACCCATGCATGCACCCACACCCAGAGGACAGAAGAGAGAGAGTCTCTACATTTTATAGTAAAGTTATACTGCTGTTTTTTGCCTTTTTCCCAGGAAATTGTGCAGCCATCAGGTAGTCATGGCTGAGGGAAGTAGCAGAGCTGATCATACACTTACTATACTTCCTCTAACATTTCCTAATTCCACGTCATTCTCAATCTCCTTATTTTCGTATTATTTCGTGTTGAAATGCCATACATGAAAGATAACAGAATTTGTTAAGAACCTAAACTTTAGTTTTGAAAACCTTTGAATTGAAATCTGAGCTCCTTCACTTAACAGCTGTGTGATGTGGAGAATGACTTGCTTTTTTGTGTGTGTCTTTGTTCCCACACACATAAATTAGGGCTAATAAAAATGTCTGCCTCCTGGGACTATTACAGAGGCCATAAGATTATCTATGTGATTGCCTGCTATGTAGTAATTCCTCTGTAAATTATGATTTTATTTGACAAAATTTAAATTATCTTTTATATGTAATAAAAGATTTATTTTTTTCCACGCTGAATTATCTATGAAAGAAAATGTATATGCCGTTTATTTTGATGGGCCTTTTGTATTAATGAGAAATAAAACTCAACTATGTGTAAAGTAGCTCAAATGTGGCCATATTGGCTGTTTATATTGTTTGATCTATTCTCTTTATTTCTAGTTCCTACTATGCTTTGTACAAAGTTAAAATTGATGTCCAGATACTACTACTTCTAAGTATTTCTCATATTCAATGGCTAGCCAACCAAAGGTTGTATTAGATCTAGTCGAGGTATACTGGCAGGAACTAGAAGAATTCACATGAAACTGGATTTGGGGGATACTGGGCTGAACAGGTTGAAACTTACATCTGGATAAAGTACAGTTTATCAACATGTAAAAACTTCCATGGACCAGAAGAGTCAACTAAATTGGCTAAAACACTAGGAGATGGTATAGTTGTGATATTATTATGGCTTTGTGACTTAATAAAAGAAAAGAAATGTAGAAATAGCAATGGTTCACACAAATGAGGCAAAAATAGTAAATTACCATGATGGATGGTGGAAAAAATAAGTGTTAAAAGATTGAGAGAAACAGCATTGAAGTAGAAATATAATGTAAGAAAACCTACCAGATGATCATATACCAGACAAACACTCTGAGAATACTCTAGATCAGGCATCCTCAAACTACGGCCCGCAGGCCACATGCAGCCTGCTCAGGACATTTATCCGGCCTGCCAGGTGTTTTGGCCGCCACTGCCTGTCCTTTTAAACTATATATAGTCTGGCCCTCCAACGGTCTGAGGAACAGTGAATTGGCCCCCTGTTTAAAAAGTTTGAGGACCCCTGCAATAGAGGAACAACGGGGTCAGTAGGGAGTTTCTCAGTGGCTCTTCCTTCCAGTGGTGGAGTAGGAAAAGTTGTCATAGAACTATGCTTAAAAGTTTCCTAAGGGTAGGAAAAGTTGTCACAGTACTGTGTTTAAAAGTAGCACTTAGGAAGATAGGTCCCTGAAAATATAGAAACCACCTGTCACCCTTTACCTGTCAAAAATCATGCAGCTATAAAGAACACAATCAATGGTCATGCCAGGTTGGCATCCCAGGACATCTGATGCAAGAGGGTTATAATGATAGTAAATAGGAAATATCATCTCGAGGAGACAGAATGTATGAGGAGATAGCAAAGACATAATTTAATTAGTATGATCGAAGTAAATCTAGGAAAGAGAATCACTCATCTCAATAAAAGGTTATGACATTTTGCTCAGTTTCAAGACTTATACAAATTTTTAAATATAGAATCATGGACTAAGTCTGGTACACCTGGATGGAGTCAATTCCAGCACCATAGTAAGTATGCACAGTAATTATTCCTCCCATATTACAAAGGAATCAGTTTCTACATAAACAGTTTTGTGCACCAAAGGGAGAAAAGGACACCCAAGCATGTCAAGGTTTCTTAGACACAGTAGCTGAATCAACCCTTATGCTCAGATATCTAAGTGGCACAATGGTTATCCTGTTAGAGTAGGAGCTTGTGGGGTCAGCTAACGCACGATAGGTGAAATCTATTTTACAATGATACCACATGGATCTCTGCAATTTCTGGTGGTCATTTTCTAGGTCTTTAAATGTCTAATTAATATTGATCATCTCGCCAGTGGGATTTTAGCCTAAAGAATTACTGCTATGAGTGATAGAAGGCCAAATAGAACTTTTGAAAGCTATCCTCTCCCCCTTTCTCTCATCCAGAAATACCCTCTGGGAAATAGAGTGGATTCAAAATAGTAAGGTGGATGATATGCTTAAATAGCTAATGGAATTTAGGTGGTCCTCATTATATACATTCATTTAACTTTCCAGTCTGACACCTGCAAATTCAGATAAACCCTGGAGCGTGACAGTAGACTACTGCAAACTCAGTCAAGTAGAATTCTATTTGCCACTGCTCTGCCACAGGTAGTGCATTTGTTAGAGCAGATTAGCATACCTTTAAATATATATGTGGCTCTGTTTGTCAAATTAATTATTTGTCATTCTAGTAAGGGTAAAAGGATCTGATAGAATTTTCATGCACACGGACTGGCAGAATATATTTATTTTCCCCAGGGTTACTTTAACTAATTTTTTTTCTACTGTACCATAGTCCTATAATACCTGGATATTTTGCAGGAATATGGAAATTGGAATGGAATTGATTGATTGCATTTAAAATTATTATGGTAAATAGATCAGATCAGCAAGAACTTCCTACAACGTTGTGGACCCTGGGGAGACATATGCTCCAGTGGGTGGGAGGTAAAAACTGTGAAGATTCAGGGACCTATCATATAAGTAAAGAGCTTTAGGGGACTAGTACTCAGATTGGAACAAGCTTTCCATAATGGGACAATTATTGGATCTTACGTTTCTGAATATTGTTGGACACAGTAGCTGAATTGACATTGAAACCCAGCAGTCTGGCACAATATTCATCGTGGAGAGTGGGTATATTGGGGGTTATAATGGGAATATAGTGCCTTGCAAACTTTTCAGGTGTTAGAAGCAGCTACAGCTAAACATAGTACTTTAGCTTATAGCCTGAGTATTTAAAAATAAAAAATAAAAAGACTTAAGTGGAGCCTCGAACAGGAAAGTCTCTGTCACAGGGTAGGTTTGATGCAAACAGCTCTCCCATTTGAGTCATACAACTCAGCAGACACTGTGTATTCAGAGGTTTTGGTGGTGGAGAAATGTGTTGTTGGAGATATGATGAGCCCTGGTGAGAAAATCAAAATGCAGAGTACTTGGTTTCTGGTTTGAAGGCATCTCATCTGAAGCAGGTACTTTTGCAAAACAACTCAGAATACAAGTGAATTCGAATAGAGATGGAGCCTAGGACTAGGTGACACAGAAGGGCCATGCATCCAGAATTGCCCCCACTGGACTAGATTCAGTATGATTGATCCACCAGTCCAGGGCTTGGAGAGCTTAGCAACAGTCCCAAACTAGATAGAAATGATGAACCCTGTGTCTATCAGGAGCAAGACAAAGGACAGAAGCAAGCAGCAAAAGCCAGCGGCTCCAAAGCCTCAGGCCGTTCACACCTCTTGCACTCCCTCAAATCACGCCTGTGTCTGACTGGCAGAAAAGTGTGAACAACTACAGCAAAATCAGCCTTAGATAGTTTTCTGAATAATTCTTTTCAGTATGTGGATGCAAGTGGAAAAGAGATGTAATCCATCCTGCAGAGTTTCCTTGAAAAATAACAGTGAGGGAAAATGCTACCAATGGGTGGTGCTTGGGGAAATCCAGACAGTTGTTCATATATTATGGAAAATGACTTGGGAATAAGCTCTATACAGGACAAACGGCGGAAAATGACCTCGTTGCTTGATCTGAGGTTTGGAAGGTAAAATAATGAGAAAGCAGGGAAGAGAGTATTTGTCATAGAGGCATCTATTGTACACAGAGGAGTGAGCGTAAACTGTGGAACATTGCCACCACAGTGTCATGGCTGCCAGAGACCATCTATCAAGGTAGAGGCACTAAGCTAGATGTAATGATTAAGCCAGTGGACATGGGTCAACTCCAAGCATTGGTCACCTAAGCGCTGGTATGAATGGAGTGCTATGGCAGGAAGTGTAGAGGCTACACATGAATTGCCCATCCGATCTCCTCACTTATCTAAGTTATATAGCCATTGGTTAATATGTGCATATGACATTGTTTCTTGGAGGAATCAAAGCTGACTATTTGGAGCCCCTTTGACTGTGGAAATGTTAAGAATAAACATATATTTCTTGCATGGATTTTCCCGTTTGCCAAGTGAAGCTTAGTCAACCCCAATATATGTGAGTTTACAGAGTTCCCATCAGCATGAGACATCAGATAATACAACACCATATCAGTGGAGTCTATTTTACGGCAAAGGATGAATAGTAGAAGACCTGACCACGGGAAGAGCAATTATGCTGCCCACTGCACTATCTAGAAGCTGCTAACGTGATAGAGTGATGAACTGGTCTCCTAAAGCATGGTAGAAGATCCATTAAAGAAAAGGTGATACTTTAAAATGTGGGCACACCATCCTCTCAGGCAGAGTGTACACACTGAATAAATGGTCTTTATATGGTCCTCAGTCCATGACAGCAAAAACAAAGCAAAATAAAACAAAACAGCAACAATAAAAAGTCCAAAAATAAACAAGAGGAAGCAGAAGTGACCTAATGACTAACTGGGGGACATTGTACTTCCCTCTCCACATCATTGGCTTCTTCAGGAGGTTGTCATCCCGAAATGTGGTGCGCCTTTGCCAAAAGACTCAGTAGCCATCCCACTAACCTACAAGCTACAGAGGAAATATAGGAACTTAGGGACCCTTGTGTCCAGAGACAAAATCTATCCATGGTTCTTAACCTTCCTAATGCCTCAAACCTTTAATACATTTCCTCATGTTGTGGTGACCCCCAATCATAAAATTATTTTTGTTGCTACTTCAGTAAGAGAAATCTAGAATGAATAGTAAAAGAGAGAGCAGACAAGGATAGATTCCTGCCCAGAAGCTGGTGGGGTGTGGTACCTCATTACACTAACTTTCCTCTCCTATGTTACTCCAGGAAAACGTACCACTGGAATATTGGAGAAGCTATTCTCCATATAGATATGGAAAAGTGGATCTGAACAGTGCAATGGACAAAATTTTATGGGCATGGATAAATCCTGATCAAGAAAGAACCTGCCGATCCCAACTGTCTGCAGGTGACTCGGGGGTGAAAACTCCATTACTCTTTGCCTCAGCTGCAAAGAGCCACCTTGCTGAAATCTTCCCTGTAAGACCTATGTCTAGTGACTGATTTGGGCGAGTGTAAAGGTTGGCGTAACATGAGACTTTGATGAAATACACATGCTACTCCGATGGCTGAGGTATTTTGCAACCGCTGCAGTTCAGCTTTTCCTCCCCACAACCTGCTCTTTACCCAACCTTTTCACAGATATTATTCCTTAGTGAGTACTTTGCATATCAGATTTTATTTCAATGTCTCCTTCGGAGAGCCCAACTTGTGACATGTGCACACAGATGTACCTATATATTTATACAGCTGTTATCATTGTCCAAATACAACTTCAGGACTTTCAATAACTTATTTCCCTTTTAATTTAGTCTTCATAAGAAGACTGTTTAGTCCTCAAAAGAAATATCAACTCTCTTAGACAATTACAATATTGTTGAGCACCGTGGTTATTTCTAGTATCTTGATTTTCTTTTCAATGAGACTGCGCATTGTACTTTGTGGCCTCTGTGAGTTATAATCTTAAGAAATTCCCTGGGGCCATGTTACTAGGTCTGAGCATTTAAATGTCTTTATAGATGTAGTTTCATATCACCTCTTTGCTTTTTGCAATGCTGATATCAATTTGTAATGTGAAGCATACTTTTGGTGTAACTTTGATAACAACGGGTATCACAACTATTATTTTTTGTTGTTTTGTTAACATAAAAATCTTACCCTTTTTAGTGTGGATTTCTTCTCTTTCTTTTTTTTCTTTTGTAGTTTTTGGCTGGGACTGGATTTGAACCCACCACCTCCTGTATATGGGGCTGGCTCACTACTCCTTTGAGCCACAGGCACTGCCCAAGTGTGGATTTCTTTGGTCTCTCAAATTAGTGAATCTTTTTTGTTTACTATTTACATTTCTTTTTATGTTAACTGCTTTTCACATGTATGATTATTTAAATCTCAGTCCCAAATGAAGAAGGATAGGCACTTTTCCTGTCTTTTAATCCTCAATAACTTTGCATGATAAAAGGAAAATAAAAAACTTTCTTTCTTTGGTATTTCTAGCAGGAAAATACCAGTTTAAGGTAAACGATATCTCATGACATCCTGTGACCTATAGTAGATGACTAAGAAGGTGGAAGAAAAAATTTTGAGAGCATTTTTAGGATATCTTATTGCCAGATATTCTTTAACTAATGTAACACTATTGATTGTACTTAAATGTCTATGTGACAAAATCAAAATAAGAAGAAAAATTAGGATAAAATAGCATTTGAAAATATGAGCAAAGGAGGGCTCAAAGGAGTAGGGCACTGGCCCCATATGCTGGAGGTGGTGGGTTCAAAACCAACCTGGCCAAAAAAAAAAAAAAAAAAAAAAGAAAGAAAAAAGAAAAGAAAATATAAGCAAAGGAATAAAACAAGTTATATGTTGAAATCACACTTGTAAAAAAGACTATAATACCCCTGAAGTTCATAATGCAAATAACACAACCTTGGCTTTAAGGTATAATTAATTGTACTCTTTAAAAAAAAATAACCACAGTCAATAGAACAAAACAAAGAAGAAAAATAATCACATAATTATAAAAAAGATTCTGGCAGAAGAATAATGAAAAAAAATGGGGGTCATTAAAATTAGTTAAATTTTTCTATTTTTTTCTAAACTCAGTGTGGTCTAAAGCCATTAGACAAGAGCACTAAGATTGATAAATTACAAACCTGCCACTCTCACCTCCTGAGACAAAGTACTCTTGATTTCCTCAATAAACTGGACATAGCCTTTCTTGATTTAGGGTTGTACCTTATTCCTCCTGGAAAGTTTTTCACAGAGATATCCTCTTGGCTAACTCCTCCAGTTTTTGAAAGACTTGGTTCAGATCTCATCATCTCAGTGAAGCCTACTCTGACCATTCTATAATTAGAATAATGTTAATCTTCTTCTTATCTGTAAATGTTCATTTAATTTGTTCTAATTTATTTCTCCACAACTATGTTCAACTTTGCCTACAAGAATGTTTGATATATTTATTGAATGTCAGATCCAGGAGGTCAGAGACCTTTTCTGTAGTATACTATATGTGCAGAGTCTGTTTGGCACACACTGTGTTAGGCCACAGGGAACATGGGCTGGGGAAATAGTGCTAAAGCATTCTAAAAGTAAATCATTGGTCTTCCTCTGATTCAGACACTTCATGTTTATAGCCAGGAAAATAAATTAATATGGATGTTGGGTATCAAAAAATTTGTCTGGCGTTGGTCCCTGGAGCAGAGGGGTTTTGTTTATATGCTTGAAAAAAAATTCTAGTTAAGTAATTAAAAATAAAAGCATAGTTTTCTGGCCAAGATAATGTAGCAGAGATCGTATTTAAGCTCCCATCTGACAACAGAAAAACAGACACCATATGTGAAACTAATTTTCAAGACACTGTACATCAGACAAGAAAAGTAATCCCTAGGAGGTGAAAAAGAAATGAGGCAATCTCTAAAATGGCTTTATTCTTCGGTATGGAGAAAGTTTCCAGGTCAATATGCCAGGAGGAGGAACATGTTTGGAATCAATGGACTCCTTGAATTTGAACATGGCACTAAGATTCCAGGTGGAGGCTGGGCAAGTGGATTACACACAGCACGGGGAAAGATTTTGGTCTGACATGTGTGTTCATTTTCTTGGTTATGGTGATAGGTCCATATGTTGATGCCCGTGAAATTATATATATTTTAAATTTAATGTTTATTATTCATAAATTAGACCTCAATAACAATATTAACAAAAATGAAAGGAAATTCCAATAGTATTTCTACACTATACATTTTCATCGAGGTCTCAAACAAGTTATTTTCAGATAAAACATAAAGAACATAAAATATGGCATACCATTTGGCAAAATGAGCGAGGACATTACTAGTGAGTATGGTTGAATTTTCATCTGTGTTCTGTGGGTGATTAGATTATACTTTTTGGGTTATAGTTTTACGCATTTAGGTAGACACAAGTCTTTTTGATTTTATAGCAATTTGCGTATCTCCTTCTGGTTACCTTTCTTCACTAAAATATTTTTATGAGCAGCTGCTCTCATCCTCTTTACCTTTTAGCAATTAACATTTGTTGACTGGGAATCCCCTTGACTTCTTGGCACTAAAAGAAGCTATTTCTTTACATTGATATAATGAAATATTCCTTTTGAAATCTGTACATTGTGCCCTGGCCAAGTCCTATTGCTGCCTCTGCTGTGGTCTGAAGTAGTCTCAGGCCCAGACCCCAAGGAACTAATGAGAAGTGATGCATTTATTAAAAATTTTGTGTTCAATATATGTAAGTCAGAAGGTACTTTTTTCCCAGCTCAGATAAAAGTGTTCATTGAAAGAAAGTTAAATTAGATGACAAAGTTACTGATTTTAAAACCATTTCCAGGCTTGGCACCTGTGGTTCAAGTGGCTAAGGCGCCAGCCACATACACCTCTGAGCTGGTGGGTTCGAATCCAGCCTGGGCCTGCCAAACAACAATGATGGCTGAAACCCCCCAAAATAGCCAAGCATTGTGGTGTGCACCTGTAGTCCCCGCTACTTGGGAGGCTGAGGCAAGCAAATCACTTAAGCCCAGGAGTTGGAGGTTGCTGTGATCTGTGATGCTACAGCACTCTACCCAGGATGACAGCTTGAGGCTCTGTCTCAAAAAAAAAAAAAAAAGAACATTTCCATAAGAAAAGTTAATATTCATATTTGTCTTGTGTAGTAAGGAAAACATAGATTTTATTTGAAAATTGGTAAAGAACGATTAGAACATTTTATTTATTTATTTATTTATTTGTTGGGGCTAGGTTTGAACCTGCCACCTCCAGCATATGGGACTGGCACCTTACTCCTTTGAGCCACAGGTGCCTCCCCTTTGGAACAATTTAAACAGAAATTATAGGAATAGACTTGCATGCTGGAATATACATTGTGACAGCATTGTGAAGTCAACATTTATCAGGTTAATAACAAGACAGAGGGGGCCACAATCGCAATGACAAGAGAGGCTTAGGAGTCATGACCCAGAAAGTTGAGAAGGGAGGAATTGTCACGGTAGGCATGTGCCTGTGCGTACACTGATATTTAGGGGCTGGCCATTCACAAATAAATGCACACAAACGCACACGGGGATACATGGGATCCGAATTATCATAAATAGTAGCAATGCCAAATGGGCAAAATTACTGTCCACTGATGACAAGGCTAATAATATTTTTCAAATTATTGATGTTTTGCCAAGGTGATTTTAAAGAGGTTGTGAGAGAATTCATCATGAAAGGCACATAGACTAGTACTGATGAGATGGAAATCAAATAAAAGGATGAAGATACTTTATGTCTAGGCACATTTTTATTCTTTTATGTTACATGTGATGCTGAAAGTTATTGAATAATGCTAAATTTGCTCCAATTTTACCGTGACCTAAACCTTCAATAAAATATATCATCCACAAATTTTTGGAGTTGATGAACTTTTGGAGGTCATTATAAGAATCCCACATTTGCAACAATGTTGAGCAGAGAGAAGAGAACATACTTAGTATTTAAGAAAAAAATAATTCTTCATCTAAAGAACAATAAGGCATTGAAGGGGTACTTTCCCATTTAATCCTTAGTGGAACTTAAGAAATCTTAGAAAGAACCAGAAATTAACATCAAATGTAGGATAATTTCTCCACAATTTTATTTCATCTAAAAAATAAAGTTGATCTTAAAATCCTGGCGGTCTTGAGCACAAGAATATTGGGGCATGGAGTTTTAAAGAATTAATTAGTAAATTAAATATTGTGGATATACTGAACATAATTTTAGAGATTTAATGAGGTACATGAAAACATTTTGTACAAATTATGACTTTTTTTTTTTTTGAGACAGAGCCTCAAGCTGTCACCCTGGGTGAATGCAATGGCATCACAGCTCACAGCAACATCCAACTCCTGGGCTCAAGCGAGTTTCCTGGATCCACCTCCCAAGTAGCTGGGACTACAGGCAGCTGCCACAACGCCTGGCTATTTTTTGGTTGCAGCCATTGTTGTTGTTTGGCTGGCTGGGCTGGATTCGAACCCACCAGCTCAGGTGTATGTTGTTGGTGCCTTAGCCTCTTGAGCCACAGGCACCGAGCCAAATTATGACATTTTTAACACTTGAATATGCAACATGATGATTTTTCAATCAGAAGGCATGGACTACAGACTTGTTTCTTTCATTTGTTCATTTGGAAAAACGATCTAGAATGTCTGAGTCTTTACATATTTTAAATATTAGCTTTTCAAAAATTCCCTACTTAAGGAGAACTGTACTATTTGCTTTACTTTCTTTCACTAATGACCAAATCTATCTCCAGAACTTCCGCATGAAGTCATTGACAGAAAAAAGATAATCTTGGCCTTATGCTTTTAAATAATCACTTTTTAAATTTCATATTAATAGGAGGATGCAAATATTTAGGTTACATTGTTTTCATTTTAAGGTAAAGTTCAAGTTGTAGTTGAGCCCTTCACCCAGGGGGCGTGCTGAACACCCTCACACTGTGCACATTCGGTGAGACCCAGCCTATCACCCTCCGTCCTGCCCCCTCCCCTCTCTCTACTTTTCCCTCCCCTTCGCTAGACTATCCTTGTGTTTTTCCTTTAATGTGAGCTTAAAAGAGATCCAGATGAAATCATAACTGGGACTAAACCTCTAGATTAGTCTTTCTTATTATTTTGTAGAAAAGGACAAATTTAATAGGGGATATTTCAAGAGATAATCAAGGAAATAACTTATCTAGGATGTATGCCATAAAAGCAATTAAAAGGACATATTTCAATTATATATTACAGGAAAAAATAATCTTGGCTAAAAGAATCACTTGGTGCTCTGTTGACTCCGTTGAAGCTAGAAGAGGAACTTCTGCTCCCAGGAGCTCTTGATTGCTTTCTAGATATTTGTGAGCATTCTCATTCTAAGGAAACAGCTTGAAATGGTGCAACAGCTACTCTTAAGGGAATTGTATGAGCGCTTTGCCAAAAATGTAAAATGTAATGCCACTTAAGTTCTCAGGTGTCCTGGGACCATTCCCAGCTGTTTATTTGTGTATCTGCCTGGCTCAATCAATACTCGATTAGGTACAGCAGCTTTGTAGCACTCAGCCATGAAATGATATGACTAGATTTTCCATCCTGTTGCTTCATTAAAGGACAGGGCCCCCCTATGTAATGTTACTAGAATACTTTAGACAATAAGTTCATTTAATGTAAGTGAATAAAATCAATCTCATCTGATATTAAATTTAATGAAAAGTAATTCCCGTCATCCCTAGTAGATCATCTGGGTTTTCTTAGTGGTTTAGTTGAATTTGTTCAAGGAGCTCTTCACATCACAGCTCATTTCTTTTACATTGCTCCAAGTGACTCACAATTCAAAGTCCCTATGTGTGTCCCCTGCTTGGATCAGCCCTCCAAAGGCAGACAAATCATTAATAAGTCAGCTTAGTAAGAGATTCACAAAAACAAATTATCCTTGACTTTATGAGGAAAGCATCATTAGCATCATTGACTTTTACGTGGTTCAGAGAGTTATGAAGGTTTCTAATATTTTGATTACAAAGTAATATCCCAAGCACAGTCAATACCCAGACAATCAAAATGGGTAAATAATGTGCTACTGAATGGGTAAACTTACTGTTCATTGAAGACAAGGCAAACGCTTTTAAAATTGATGATTAACTAATCAACCTTATTTCCAAACTTGTTGACAGAATTTGTTTCAAAGGCATGTATAGTAGCACATATGAGAAACAAATAGTGTCTAAGGAAAAAATGGGTGTCACCATCCCCCAAATTGCTGAACATATTTGATAACTCCAGTTTGGCCTTGCATCTACTTCTGTAGAGTTTCTTGATGATCAATAATAGGTACATAGGTAAATAGATAGATTTAATATTCACCTTTAATCCATAGTAGCTGGAATTATTTAGATGTTAGATATTGTTGGAACATTGTAAAAATCATCTTCCCATTTAATTCTCATAACATGTGAGATATGTAATATTAATATCCTTTGTACTTAAACGAAAATAGAGATTTATAAAAGTTTATGCAACTTATCCAAGGTCATGACTCCTTGATGTCAAAAGCAAGTTATAAATTTACAATATTTCATTCTCATGACTTCTGAGCTTTTATGCATTGGCATGTGAATAATATGAGGACTTTATATAAAAGCATTGAATGAGGATTATAATTCTACAGCTATTGTTACTTTTTAGTATAGAAGGATTCATTGTAATATAATAATAAATTTTCTCAAGGTTTACCTATCTCATCTGTAACAACTATGAATAAAGTTCACATTATATTCTCAGCCTCAATTATCACACGTGATAAAAAGGGTTATTTATCACTAACCAACTAACCATGAATCAGTTTACGTTTGAAGAAGACAATACATATATAAAATTTCCTAGTGTTTTAACTATTATTAGATTCAATAAATGTTCAATAAATATTCTTTCTTTCTTTTTTTTTTTTTTTGAGACAGAGTTTCACTGTATTGCTGTCAGTAGAGTGCTGTGGCATCACAGCTCACACCAACCTCAATCTCTTGGGCTTAAGTGATTCTCTTGCCTCAAACTCTCAAGTAACTGGGACTACAGGCGCCCTCCACAATGCATGGCTATTTTTTTGGTTGCAGTTGCCATTGTTGTTTAGCTGGCCCAGGGAAGTTCAAACTTGTCAGCACCAGTGGATGTGGCTGACACCCTAACCACTGAGCATGGGCACTGAGTCAATAAATGTTTTTTTACTTTCATAATTTCTCTATAATTATATGGGAAAGAATCTACGTAAAAACTGTGTCTGTAATCATTACCCATAACGTATTGAGTTTACTGACATTATCGTTAGTGTTGATTTTTTTTTCATAATTAATTTCTATTAAATGATGTTTTGAGGTAATATACAACACCAATTTGTGAAGTTGGGACTATGTTCATCAACTCTCCTGAAGTTTCCAGTTAGGACGGCAAAAATCCAACTTGCATGACAAGTAAAGCAGTAACTTTACCCTTCAAAGGCTGTCACAGTTAGATACTGACCATTGATCACAGAAACGTTCACTGGGTTCTGTCTGAGCTAACACTTCCTGACTTGACATTCAACACCCCTCCCTATATTCTGGAATAGTGAAGGGTTCCGGGAGCATTGCCAGATGCTCAGCTAGGGACAGAGGGAAGAGACGCGCTCAAGGAACAACTTCCCACAGACTCGCAGACGAATTCCTCCTTCAGGATTTCCCTGTATTCAATTAAATGTACTTTTATTTCTCAGGTTTCCTTGCTCCACCTTGACCAATCAGCTAGAGCTTCAGACAGTCAGGTTAGAAACATTCTCTGCAATCTTCTGATTCTCCCCCCAGTCATTCATTTCTCTATCAATTCTTATTTGTGTCCAAGATCTAATTCTTCTGTGAATTCTTTATCTCTACTGTCTTTATAGAGCTTCTGCCTCTTTGAGTGAAACTTAACTGACACAAATGTTTAAAAATTATGAATTCAGCAGTATATGAGTATATTCCAAGTTTCATCAGTCTTTCTTTTTTGTCATTTCATAAACTTACTTTCGATAAATTTTACAGGTAATAGAACCCATTACAGTCTTACTTTCTTCTTACTAATTCCTCTTACTTCCACTTACTGAAAACTAGACCTGAGACTTGTTAAATGGAAGAGAATATGCAAATTAACATAAAAGGTCAGATTCCTGAATTATTTCCACCTTAATCTGACTTTTATAAATCAACAGTGGAGACAGTTGCCTTGAAAATTATCATTTTCAATTATGAGAGTCAGACACATCAAAGAAAAAAAATTAGCTGAATTTGCAAGATTACAATACAACGTTTTGAAGGAAGAGAGTATAAAAATTTATCTCTAAGGATGAATTATTCAAATAGGAACACAGTTTTTTTGAAGGGGGTGTAATAAAAAGTTCTGAAACTTCATTGTGGTTCTGACTTCAAAATTTTAAGTAGTTATTAAAAATGATTAAATTGCCTATGTTGATTACAAAATTAAACTTATTTATATCTAGTTTCTCCCTTCTGAATAATAATTGTGGGACTAGCTTTGGAAACAGGAAATTTAAAGGGTTTCTGACTAGTGCTTTGAAGAGCCTGACAGCCTGATCTTTCCTTCCACTGTTAAAATCCCATGTGATAGTGGGTCAGTGGTTGGTCTTTATGGGTAATTTGGTTTACTTGGGGTATATCAAATCAGAAACATCAGAAACACTCTATTCTGATTTAGAGTGGCCATATTTTCAAATGTACAGAGACATTTCCATTTATAATTCTTATCCCAGCTTACATATTAAGTTACCAATTTCACTATGGAAATTGCTTGAGTAATACTTGTCTGCATTTAGTGCTAAACTCTAAAATCATTGTCATGGAAGGTCTCTAGACAGATATAGGTGACTGCAGCAGTATAGCTTTCGATATAAAATGAAGAGGAACATCTACAAATAAGCCCATGGTCTCTTGAGAAGGCAATGGAAAAGACCAGACTCATAACAAAGGATGGAAAGCGCACTGCAGAAGGGACAGGGAAGTGTAGAGTGGTGTGCATTGCAAATAGGACTGAGAGCAGGCACCAGAAAGCTGCGGGACCTGACAGGAAAAACAGCAGAGGTTAGAAGCTGAGGGGCACCTAAGACTGATACAGAGAATTATTGCTCATCCAGTTCTTGCAATATCCAAGGAAATTAGATCTTTATTTTTATTTAGTTTTTATTTCATAATCATAAACTTAACTCTGTAATCCAGCTAGACGTCGAGAGGAATAAGGAAAATATGCAACCCAAACAACTGCAGTGAGAGCACAGAGATTACAGGATATAGCGAGCAAATAGGGTACAAGGGTGCTCTCCTGAGCTATAGAAGGAATGGTTTGGTGGTTGAAACATTAAGTCAAATTTATTGCAGTTGTCCACAGTCAGTAATGGGGATCTTCTTGCTGGTCTTGCCATTCTTGGACCCAAAGCTTTCCATGGCTTCCACAACATTCATGCCTTCTTTCATCTTGCCAAAGACCACACGCTGCCATCCAACCACTCAGTCTTGGTAGTGCAGATGAAAAACTGGGAACCGTTCATGTTGGGTCCAGCATTTGCCTTGGACAAGATGCCAGGACCTGTATGCTTCAGGACAAAGTTTTCATCTCCAAATTTCTCCCCATAGGATAGACTTGCTACCAGTGCCATTATGGCGTGTGAAGTCATCACCCTGGCACATA
>CAUYTI010005930.1:0-13777 GCA_963575145.1 Galago senegalensis | reverse complement strand
TATTTATTTTTGTGAGACATAGCCTCAAGCTGTCCCCCTGGGTAGAGTGCTGTAGCATCACAGCTCACAGCAACCTCCAACTCCTGGGCTCAAGCGAGTCTCCTGCCTCAGCCTCCCAAGTAGCTGGGACTACAGGCGCCCGCCACAACACCTGGCTATTTTTTGGTTACAGCCATCATTGTTGTTTGGTGGGCCCGGGCTGGATTCAACTTGCCAGCTCAGGTGTATGTGGTTGGCGCCTTAGCCGCTTCAGCCACAGGCGCCAAGCCAGTTTTTTGTTTTTAAAAACTGTGTATACTACAGTATACGGTGTTTACAAATGGCCAACAAACACATGAAAAAAATGCTCATCGTCCCTGATCATCAGAGAAATCAAATCAAAACTACCCTGAAATACCACCTAATCCCAGTGAGTGGACCCTAGCTCGCATCCAAAATCCCAAAACTGCAGATGCTGGCATGGAGTGGAGAGAAGGGAACACTTTTTTACACTGTTGGTGGGACTGCAAAGTAAAACAGCCTCTTTGGATAGAAATATAGAGAATCCTCAAAGAACTCAAATGAAACCTTCCATTTGATCCCACAGTTTGATTACTAGGCATCTACCCTAAAGAAAAAAATCATTTTATCATAAGGACATTTGCACTAGATTGTTTATTGCAGCTCAATTTACAATTGCCAAGATGTGGCAACAACCTAAATGCCCATCAACCTAGGAATGGATTAATAAATTGTATGGTATGTGTATATCATGGAATACTGTTCAGTCATACAAAGATGGTGGCTTTACACCTTTTGTATTAACCTGGATGGAGTTGAGAACATTCTTCTTAGTAAAGTATCACAAGAATGGAAGAGCAAATATCCAACGTACTCAATACTATTATGAAGCCAGTAAACAATCTAATACATGCCCACAGAGGAGAAAAAAGTCAATTTAACTCAAGTTAGAGGGAGATAGAAGGAGGGCAGGGAAAAAAGGGAGGAGGAAGAGGGATTGGCGTGCTCCCACCTAATGGGCACAATGTAAGGGTATATTGCACACCTCCTGGGTATGGGACACAAGTACAAGAGGGACTCTACCTAACAAATGCAAACAATTGTTTGTACCCTCACATTAATCTGAAATTTAAAAAAACACAAGTATTTAACAAGTAAAAAAATTATGGAAAGTGCACCAAAAAATGAAATAAAAACTTGGTATACAAAAATGTTGGCACTTATACATACATAAAAAAAGGTCTGAAACCACAAATCAAATTATCCATGAATACTTCTCCCAGGGAATGAGAGTGGAAGTGATAAAGAGAGGCTGTATTACATTTTGCTCTATAGACTTCTTTTAAGTTGACTCTTTTAATTAGAATGTTATTATAATCTTAAAAGAACAGTGAAAAAAGTTATCCTATCTTTAGACAACTAATTCTGAGGAAGACAAAATATAACCCAGCTAGAAAAGGTCTAACAATCACCTACCAAATTGTGAAAATCAAAGAGTGGTTGATATTGTTTTAGCCAAGAGTACATGGATAAAAAAGTGGGGGCATATTTTAGCTTAGTTAAGCAAAGGGTATTTATTAGGAAACAAGGAAAATTATTTCCTTTAATTTAATAAATTAAAAGTAAAGTGATAGTCTGTTAATAGAGGTAATACAAGTCCACAATCTTTGAGACTTGATCCAGTGAGCAGATAACTACCGTCAGTTCTAAGAAGAAGAAGTTAATACAGGAAAGTGTACCAGGACTGCAGTCTGACATGAAGGTCAAGGGGTCCTTGGATTTGCAGAGGAAAGAATTCAAAAGTGAGCTGACAGAGTAGAGCAAAGGCAAGTTTGCAGTAGTAAGAAAGAGACAGTGGGAAGGGTCACTCAATGGGTGGAGCAGCAGCCACAGAGTAGCACTCAGAGTTTCCGGGGTCTTAGTTTATACCTTCTGTTTAATTTTATGTTGAGCAGAGGGAGGATTATTCACAAGATTTCTAGTAAAGAAGTGGGCGTGGGGGGGGGAAGTTGGGGATGTCCCTCCTCTTTTTAAACCACATAGGGTAACTTCTGAGAGTTGCCCATGGCATTTGTAAACTGTCACGGCTCTGGTGGGAGTTTCCTTAAGATGTTAATGCACCATAAGCAGGTCATAATGAGCAATGGGAGTAACTTGAGGTCTTTTTTGCCTGTGTGGCCATCTCAGTTCTTGGTGGTTTGGGCTGGCTTCTCCACCACCCCAGGTTTTATCAGAGCTTTTGGTTCGGGTCTCATTGGGTTGGGCTGCCGGTTTCTTATCTCAAAACAAAATGGTTGGGCACAGAGTATTTGCAAAATTGATCTTATAAGCAATGGATTATTCAGATGGATTGGCAAAAGAAAAACTCATAAGTAGTTAGGTCTATGTCAACATCAAGGCATAAAATTACAAGGACTAGGTCTAAATTAGAGACATATCAGAACAGTAACCCCCTTAGACCCAAGCAAGAGGGCCTGCCTGGGATCCCAAACTTTCAGAAAAATTCCAACAATTAAATTTAGTAAGAAAAACATGGACTTGTCTTTCCTGGTACAAAGTTCTTCAAACACCCACTCTGCAGGCCCCAGGGAAATACTTTTCCACCTTCTGGTCTTATGTCCTTAAAACAAAATGCAGCGATGTGCAGACGCCAATCATGAAGCTTCGCTGTTCATCAACTGCCACACTGGAAACAAACAGCTCTCTGTGGGTCAGGAAGGTGTGAGCAGCAGAAAAGACAATACTGGCTGGGCACACGTAGTTCAGTGGTCAGGGCGTCAGCCACATGCACCAGGGCTGGTGGGTTCAAACTGGCCCTGGCCTGCTAAACAAACAGACAAACAAAAATTGTCAGGCATTGTGAAGGGCGCCTGCAGTCCCAGCTACTTGGGAGACTGAGGCAAGAGAATGGCTTGAGCCCAAGAGTTTGAGGTTGCTGTGAGCTGTGATGCCACTCTACCAATGGTGAAAAACTGAGACTTTGTTTCAATTTAAAAAATTAATTAATTAATAAAAAAAGACAATACTTAGAAAGTCTTCTTTTCCACATAAAAGAAACAGATTCCAGAATAACAAAGCATTTTTTCTCAGTGGTATTGAACAAGCTTTTGTGTGTGTGTTTCCGTTCATGGCTTCAGAGCCTTCATGGGAGCTAAGAAATATTTTGTAATATTAAGCAACTCATATTACTCTTAAATTTAAGCATCTAGATATAAGAACTCTGTAATAAAGATTCTTTGCATAGGTTCATTATCATAAAATTATTTAATGAAATTGAATTAATTTTTAGAAAAATAAATAAAAATTGAATTACAATGTCAGCTGTATCTGAAAAATTTTGCTTTATAATGTTAATATTCAATATTATTTGTAGTTTAACTTTTAACTTTTGTGGATAAATTGTAATATTTTGGCAAAAAGCATTTTCTAAAAATATTGACAAATAATTTTTACTTTTAGCAAAAAATTTATAATTTTTCAATTTTTAAGTTATATTTTTGCTGAAATGTCATTTAAATTTTATGTACTTGAAAATAATTACATTCCTTTTGCCTTATTATTTTTTAAGGCAAAAGGAATGTATGTATATACAGGGTGCACATGAATTATATATTGTACATAAAATATATATACTGCAGATTTTATTACATGTTTGCAAATATATGTTATTTATTTAATTTACATTTTTATTTTAAGAGATTTAGGGGTATAAATTGATATTTAATTAATTATTATGCATGAGTCTAATAGAATTTGGGGGGCTTGTTTTTAGCAAAATTACCAATTATTTTTACCATATTTTAGATTTTCAGATAATTTGTATTCTGGGTTTTTTTTTTCAGTTTTTGGCTGGGGCTGGGTTTGAACCTGCCATCTCTGGCATATGGGGCGAGCACCCTACTCCTTTGAGCCACAGGCACCACCCAATAATTTGTATTCTGTTAACAGTAACATCTGAAAGTTGAAAAATAGAATGTAATTATATTCAAGTACATAAAATTTAAAGGAAATTTCAGCAAAATATAACTTAAACATATATATAACACATATTATATGTCTGGTGCATGCGAACTTTGTGCCTACCTGTATATTTGTCTTTATTTTACCGTTCATCTAAACAGCATCACACCCAGAAGAGCACCGAAACATGTACAAGTGTAATTAATTCAGTTGTCTTTGATGTTGTGCCAACTTTCAGTCATATGGAAACATAACTCTACCCATATTTTTTATAGTGTTAATATGAAGGTATTATTTTTCAAGGCAAAAGGAATGTAATTTCCTCAATGATTTGTAAGCTTGATTTTTTTTAACTTTAAAAAGAAAAAGCTAATATGTGACATGGGAGCAAAGGAAGTGGAGACATGAAGGACAAAGAAGATTGTAAGTGTGGTAACCCACTGCCAGAGGAGGGAAGGGCGGAGGGCAGCCGGACCCCATCTGTGCTCTCAGAAAGCCCGGTGGGTGTGAATGGGAGTAGTAGTCACAAGCCTGAAGATGTCACTTGAAGAGCCACAAACTCAGAATCAGTACCACCAGTGAGGAGCCACAGGGGGCGCCCCCGTGCCTCTGAACAGGGCACCTGACCTGGCCTGCAAGGACAGCACCTATGTGGCCATCCCTGAAGGGTAATGGCCTGAGCGCTGGACGCTTTGTTGGGTAGAATTAGATTCAGCTATTTCTACCATGGACAGTCCCAGAGTGGCTCCTTAACTGAGATTTCAGAAACATGCGTATCATTTCAGAACACCAAATTCCCATCATGGAGTTTCCAGAAGCAAATTTTATTGAATAAAATCTCTAGATCTTTGCTGTTCCTGTTCTCTAAAACTCACTTCCTTTTCTCTGATCTGGCCCGCACCTCTGGGCCTTGTCTCACACCATGTGGGGCTGGTCAGCCTCGTCACATGTTCCTTACGAATTGTCCCAAGGCTACATCTTTCTCCTTGGTCACCTAACACTTTGGAAAAAGGGATCAGCTGCTTCAGCTGCTTGGCTTCAGGTCTATGACTTGACTGGTCACTTGTTCCTCCTCATCACATCCCCCCAGGGCATCACGCTGACCATCCTGGTGGCCTCAGTCTTACTGATCTGACTGATCTCAACCTCCCCTGGCTCCCGACTTAAGGCAGGTGTGGGTGTGGCCCTCCTAGATTTGAGTGGAGGAAAGAAGGGGATCTCAGGAAAGACCCACAGGAAGGCCACCCCCCAGCTCCCACCCCCGCAAACAGGTCTCCACCCTTTTCCTTCAGGTTCCTGCCCGTGCTTCCCAGACACCACCACGACCTCAGTCATTTGGGACCTTTCAGGTGAAAGTGACATTTTCTGTAACTGTGACCCACACAGGACCGGTTGGCGATACTTGTAATAGACAAGATTAAGAGACAGCATCACTGACCTCTACCTACATTCAATTTGTATTATTTTAAAAATGCAGCTCCTTGGGCGGTGCCTGGGCTCAGTAGGTAGGGCACCAGTCCCATATACAGAGGGTGGCGGGTTCAAACCCAGCCCCAGCCAAACTGCAACAACAACAAAAATAGCCAGGTGTTGTGGAGGGCACCTGTGGTCCCAGCTACTTGGGAGGCTGAGGCAAGAGAATCGCCGAAGCCCAGGAATTGGAGGTTGCTGTGAGCTGTGATGCCACTGATCTCTACAGAGGGTGACAAAATGAGACTCTGTCTCTTAAAAAAAAAAAAATGCAGTTCCAGTCAGTTCATCCTATCTGTGATGAGACTTGTTCACGGAATACTCCCTCTCCCCCTCCCCTCCCCCCACCCACACACAGACCATCCTCACCAGCTAGAGAGTTGTTCTTTTCTCTCCTCTCAGCCCTCTAAGCATATTTTGGCCTTGGCCAAACCAGTTTGGTCTCTTTGTGAGACAGAATTGGAGGAATGAGTAAGGCAGAGAAAAAGACCCCAGAGAAAGAGGGAAATGGGGAAGAATCTTGCTAATAGGGCCATGTGTATTGCTTTTGTTTGTTCTGACAAATCCAGATGATGGGTAAAGCTGAAAGGAATTTTTTTAAAAAGATACTTGAGCTATTTACTTATTCTGTATAATGAAGAACAGTGGAAAGGGGAGGGGAGGCAGAGAGAGAAAAAAAAAAACACAGGTGAGGCATCTGAAGGCTATTCCTGGGGTGGGGATGGGGTAAGTGAGTACATGGGGAAGAAGTGGGGGGGTGATTTTATTACGGTGGGATATGAAATAGACTCCTAAGGTGTTCTTTAAGTGAGGGAGGTCAGAATCAGAATTCCTTTAATTTCCTGTGGTTGTTAGACTTAGCAGAATGTGATTCCACATAGCCTGGGCTAGTCTGACCTCAGTTTATATCTCACTTCCATAATAATCTAAGACTCTGGCTGGAAAGTTCACGCATTGTACAGGGAAGGCTCTTTGTGAAGGAGTCAGCAGGGCCACGGACACCAAAACACATTCAGGCAACAATAAAAATACAAATTGGCCTGGAGATGGGTCTTCAACACCTCAGATAAACTCAGCCTTTCCCACTGACCAGGCTTTCTTTCTTCTCTTAGAAATCATTCAGAGTCAGCTTCCAATGTTTATTTTCTTACTTTCTAAGAGGAGAGTCAGAATTTCAAAACAATAGCCTTTTTCCCACATAAAAAATGTATTATATGGCTCAGTGCCCGTAGCACAATGCTTACAGCACCAGGTACATTTACCAAGGTTGACAGGTTCAAACCCAGCCTGGGCCAGCTAAACAACAATGACAACTGCAATGAAACATGGCCAGGTGTTGTGGTGGGTGCCTGTTGTCCCAGCTACTTGGGAGGCTGAGGCAAGAGAATCACTGAGGTTGCTGTGAGCTGTGATGCCACAGCACTCTCCCAAGGGCAACATAATGAGACTCTGTCTCAAAAAGAAAAAACAATGTATTATAGAATGACTTGTAAAGTTCTGTTTCTTGGCCTGGTAATGGACCCACAGGACCCACAAACATTGTTTATGATGGATCATTGAGAAAAATATTTTTATTTTTGATTTTTTTTTATATATGTCAACATGTCATAAGAAAAACGTTTAAAAAGCATTCCTTTCAGTTGTGTTGTTGGCTAATAATTGAAACTCAACTTAAAATGTTGGGGAAAGTGTAAAAGCACCTTTATTCTCTTTGATAATCTCAGAGTGAAGAGTGACTTGTAAATGTAGAAACATCTAGGTCTTCACATTCACTGGTCCTCTCTCACCCAGCTAGGTACATTCAGAAAAAGACTGGCCTGTTTCTGTCTTCTTTACACACTTAGAATCTAGGGAAATCCTGGAAAAATTCAACAAATACTTTGCTCCATTTTCTCACTTTACCACTGAAGTGTATATACGATTCAAACATAATGTAATCTAGACACTTGCTTATAATTCTGCCATGTTTATTGCTTTAAGAGATGTGGATTTCTGTCTATCAAAGAGTTTGAAATCAGATTCCAAAACTGGGGGCCTAACTCTGAACAAGAAGCTGTCATTGTTCATGAGGGTATAATCCAACTCTAAAAGTAGTCACAGTTCTGCTGTGCCTTATTTAGGGATAAAACCCCTTTTGGTCTGTGGAAAGAGCTGAATTTTTTTTTTTTTAGAAACAGAGTCTCACTTTGTCACCCTCGGTAGAGTGCATGGCATCACAGCTCACAGCAACCTCCAGCTCTTGGGCATAGGTGATTCTCTTGCCTCAGTCTCCCGAGTAGCTGGGACTACAGGCACCCAACACAACGTTTGGCTATTTTTATTGTTGCTGTTGCAGTTTGTCTGGGGCTGGGTTTGAACCCAGCACCCTCAGTATATGGGGCT
The DNA here is from genome assembly GCA_963575145.1 of Galago senegalensis. Classification (NCBI taxonomy): domain Eukaryota; kingdom Metazoa; phylum Chordata; class Mammalia; order Primates; family Galagidae; genus Galago; species Galago senegalensis. The sequence goes on along the minus strand of CAUYTI010005930.1, from coordinate 5,965 downwards.
GGCTCCCTGCTCATTGAGCCACAGGCACCGCCCAAGAGCTGAAATTTTAATCAACTATTTTTTAGCTCGTAGAATTCCATATGGTGATGGGTCATCTTGAACTTGGGAATGCTTTGATGGCGTGTATCCGTTTGCTTCTTTCCGTAAAGATGCAACATCCTCTGAGGAGTTCAGTGGGTAGAAGCTTTCAAGAGCCCATTGATAACTGCTGGCAAAGCTGCCCAAGCCAGTCTCGCGTGAGGGGTCTCCTTGCTGATGTCTTGGTAGGTCACGGTCAGCACTGCTAAGTCTTTGTCAGCAATAAACCTGTTGCTTGGCTCTGCACCTGTGGCTCAAGTGGCTAAGGCGCCAGCCACACAACACCTGAGCTGGCGGGTTTGAATCCAGCTGTGGCCTGCCAAACAACAGTGACGGCTGCAACCAAAAAATAGCCAGATGTTGTTTTGTGGTGGGCGCCTGTAGTCCCAGGTGCTTGGGAGGCTGAGGCAGGAGACTCGCCTGAGCCCAGGAATTGAAGGTTGCTGTGAGCTGTGATGCTATGGCACTCTACCCAGGGCGACAGCTTGAGGCTCTGTCTCAAAAAAAACACCTGTTGCCAGTGTTTGTTATTCAGGCCTGTTGTTACTAATTTTCTTTCTTCATCACTCCTATAGCAATCACACTATGTCATAAATGGTAGGAAGGAAAAGTAAGGAGGCTGAAGATCGCTGTCCTTTCTGTTTGTTCACAAGAGTAAAAGCAGATGAGGTTCCGGAGAGGGAGAGAAGGGAGCAGCCATTGGCATGAATCAGGGCTCCACAGCTGCACTCCACCTGGGGAGCACACTGGGGTCACCGGGGAGACTTTAAAAGACTGGTATCTGGGCTCCTCCCTGATGTTTAAATGCGTCTGGAGATAGACCGAAACATCTTAAAATTTTCCCGATGATGCTGATGTGGAGTGAACACTGAGAACCACTGTTCTTGACTCAGTGAATCGTTGCTATAAGGATTAATCATTCCTTGCCTTCCTCCTGGACTCACGAACTTACTCAGGCATCATGGAGCCATCCAGGACCTGCAAGGTCCGCTAGTCGTGCCCCCTCTTTTGAGGCAGCTGTGATATAACACCAAGAGCCCTGGAACTCAGCTCTGGGACTAAACTTTTCTGTTTCTCAGTTAAATGAACTATGGCAAGTCATGACCTCTCTCCTAGGCTCTTTTTGCTAAGATACTGGGCTTCTGAGAAATTCAGTGGCCATTGTGAAGGCACCCAACTCAGTTTTAGTCACATGGTGATGCTTAGTTGCTCCACAAACATTTTTGTCTTTATAGATGGGGCACTGCACCCCAAAGTGGTAAAGTAATTGCCCGGAATTCTTCCTATTTCAACTGATGCTGTCAGCAGTTTTCTTGTCTCATGCTGGTTTTGTTGTGAGTGTGTGTGTGTTTAAATTGGACCAAGTGAAAACGTGCCATTGTAATCCTCTCCACGGTCCTCTTTCATCCGTTTCCCCACGCCACGTGAGCACACACCCCCACAAACCTGGTCCCGGAGGATTTATAATATAGGAGCAAACACAAATGTCAATCGTGCCTTGGGATTTTTAGGACTGGGACTTCTCACCAAATCCCAGCTCTGAAAATATTCCACTTTGGCATCAGAGACACTCAATCTACACCTCCTCCATTATCTCCTCATCGACAAAATGGAAAAATTCCACCAGAGATTAATTCTTGCCTACATGGCACTTTAAAGATTAAAATGCATGACATAAAAAAAGCAAAGCATTAACCATAGGGAGGAATACAAAAATCACCAAGGGAAGAGGTAATAGCAAGGGAGCCAACCAAAAGGCGAGTGAGCCTTCACTCAAAACGAGCCCGCGATTGCCGTAGACTTAGATTTCCCATCTTGATCCCTTGAGGATCTGTAGTTTGACTGATTGAGACTTAACTAAAATCAAAATTCCAGGTAAAGCTGCTGTGTTTACATAAAAGGGAAAGCTCATTTTTTTAATTAAAAACCCCAAGGTAAGTTAGTTGTGGGGTGAACATTGGCGCACGCTTTCTCTCTGTCTCACTCTGTTTGCTGAGCTTCATATTCAAACATGTCACAGTCAGTGGTGTCTTAAGCCATGCACAGATACAGTTAAATGTCTATCCAGAAAAAGAAGCTTATTCTCTAGTACCAAAAATGCTTCGGCACCATCAATTAGTTAAAAAACAGAAAATACTACCAGGTACCAACATAGACTCTTGCCCCTTTCGGTTGCCCGAAGGGGTTCCAGACTTTCCCAAATGCATCCTATTTTGGTCAGGGACGTGTTTTCTATAAAAATACAAAATCAGCTAGGAGAATATTTTGTACTTGATGTTATAAAGTTTGTCTTTCCTGAAATGCCTTCATTATCCCTTGAAACAACTAATTTTCTCATTTTCATTAAGACCCAAGCCTAACTTCTTTCGAGAAACCTTTGCTACTACAACCTACCCTGGAACAACCCCTCTCCACACTGGTAAAGTGTTTTTTGTTTTTGTTGGGGTTTTTTTTTTGAGGCAGAGTCTCATTTTGTCACCCTTGATAGAGTGCTGTGGTGTCACAGCTCACAGCAACCTCAAACTCTTGTGTGCTCCCCTTGCCTTGGCCACTCTAATAGTTGGGACTACAGGTGCCTATCACAACACCTAGCTATTTTTAGAGATGGGGTCTCACACTGGCTCAGGTTGGTCTCAAACCTGTGACCTCAAGCAATTCATCTACCTCTGCCTCTCGGAGTGCTAGGATTATAGGCATGAGCCATTGTGCCGGCCCACACTGGTAAAGTTTGAAATTTCAATTTAACAGAATTAACAACAGCCACCACTGCCTGCACTTATGGTTCTAAAAGACACTGGCGGGTGGGAAGGCGAGGTTGGAAGGGAGAGGGGAGCTCACGCAGGCAGTCTCATCAGGAAGGAGGGAAGCCAAGGCCTGTACCCCCAATTCCCCTGGGTGAAGCCAGTGAAATTGGCATCAACTAGGTAGGAGAATCCTGAAATCTTGAATCTTTTTCTGAGGTCCTGCCTACCACAGGACCCAGAGCCTCCTACGGGTATTTAAGCAGCAGTAGACAATGGCCACGGAACTGTAGCCAGGCTCAGGATGGGTTCATGGGGCAGAGGACCCTGGAGTACCCAGATGGCTGGACAGCTGGGCAGCCTCACCCTGGTCGTTTTATTAATCTTGCGGTGTGACGCCAGGTTTTAAGCAAGTGAATTTTTTGGACAATGCTTTTCTCATCATGGAGAGAGTTTATCTTTACCTCTCCTATTCTAAATGCAATGCAGCATTGTTTTTGAATTTGTACATTTCAACCCTCAACCAAATTGCAAATACCCTGATTAGAGAAATCAAGTTTTCTGCCCCTCAGTGTCTAGTCTGGGGTGGCTTTCATTGTTTGTTGAAGTTCAGGTGCAGCGTGGAACATCTCATAGAGATTTCTTCAGCTGCCTGGAGGTACATCTGTTTGCCACAGTGCTCATTCCCATCTACACTGGAGACTCCTGGACTCGGTGCTATGCTTGGCCACTCTTGCAGGATACAAGCAGCACATTCCTTTCTTAGAGGCACAGAGGTACCAGATACCCATCGCTCAGTTATAAACACAACGTCCAACGTTTTCTGATTTTCTGCTTTTCCACGTAGCTACTTACAAAACGTCTATTTATTTGTTATGTCTATACTAAGTGAGTGAGGAAACAGGAACCACACACACGCACACACCAGCAGTGTGTCCTCAGGAGGAGCTACCAGCATAAGAGTCTGGAATGTGCTTGGCTTTGCACCCATCACAGCAAGACATTAAAAATATTGGATTTAGTGTTTGCGTCCACAGATACAAAATTAGGCCGACAGAAGTCTGGATCTGGGCCTCACTCCATACTGCTAACTTGCGCAGCACCACTCGCCAAAAGGGTTTGGAACGGTTGTCTCTCTACAGATGCTGCCATTCATTTCTGTGGGAACAGGACCACTTACATCTAATTACAGTTTCTGCTTAAATTAACAGGACAGATATGACAGCAAAAACTTCTTCAGACTAACTGGTGGGAAGACCTTTAGCTGACACAGCTTATGGAGTAGTTGGCTTGCAGCAAAGCAATGTCAATTTTTAAAAGTAATTTAGAATTCATATGATTTCATCCAGCAGTTTATGGCAGCCAGAGAAAAATATTTGGGGTGGGGGTAGGGCCGTGGCTGGGCAGGCAGGTGCCTACAGCACTTTAGAAAGTAGAGTAGGTTATCTCACAGGGTGGATGATTTCGGAAAGATGAGGTGATTTTACACATTCTGCTAATAAGTGGTGGGGTTGGCATTTGAACCCCAACAGCTGTACTGCAGAGCTGTGACTTTAAGCCTTGGCTGTCTTCAAGGGCACCTCGATGCCTAATTCGTGTTGAAAATGACACCAACAAACACCAGAAGGGTTTCCCATGCTTAGTGCTGGTTTGATGACACAGTCACTGGCTTCCATTCTGGCCAGTCAACTGTACACCGTGGATCCAAAGGGAAGGGTCACTGCATAAGCCATGGGATCCAGTCCTCATGAAAGCCTGCTCCAGCCAGGAAATTGTGCCAGGCTGCTTTTAAGAAGGGACTTCCCAAGAGATGTGAAATGCAGCGTCCACAGAATTTGCCTCCAACTGCCCTCTTGTCAGCTCCCCACACCACTCGCTCCGTTTCTCTTCCTCCAGGTTGCTCCGTCTCTCCCATCTGTTTTCCTTACCTGTCCATTTCAAGGCCCTTCTCAAATTCCAGCCTTTGCCTTCGTGATCTGGGCTGTGATTACAGTCTCAAACAACCTGGCAAATAACCGTTTCGGCAGAGGGCAGTCTCAGGGCCACAGCTGTCCCCTGGAGCAGGTCAGCTGGGAACCACAAACTAGGGGCAGGCCTGGGACGCTTGTTTCAATTGAAGCACAGAGAAGAGCGGAGACCCTACTTTGTGAAAGTGGCCATCAAAAGCAAAGTTTGAGAAGTCACTTTGGAGTGTCATACATGGAACATGGGTATGGGTATTTTAGATTTATAGCTATAATATACTATATATTATAGACATATAAGACACTGTATAATAGACATATAAGTGCAAACATGCTCAGGTCTAATATCTTTTTTTCATGAGGAATATACCCTATTCAAAATTGTATTTAAACCGAGGTACTTACATTTCTCTCAATCCCTCATTCTAATTCCTGATTCGAGGGCAAGAAGTCCCTCTTTTACAGGTGTAGTTCTGGAGACTGAATCACAGGAACAGGAATCACAAAGTGAGAACTTCTTTTCTTACAGCTACTGGTCTTCTTATTTTTTCTATGACGTAACATTTTATAGCTTGGAATAACACAGAAAATTTCCTCTGAGACACTCTTACATTAGAGGTCTGAAAACTCATAGGCCCAAATCTAGCCCACTGCCCATCTTTGTAAATGAAGTTTTACTGGAACACAGCTACACTCACTCATTCCCATGTTGTTTACAGCTACTTTTGCACTACAAGAGCTGGGTTGAGCAGTTGTGACAGAAGTTTTATGGCCTGCAAAACGTAACATTTACTGTCTGGCCTTTTATAGAAAAAGTTGGTTGACTCCTGTCCTAGATGACTAACATAAGACACAGCTTGCCACATGCATATTTATCGTCAGAAAGAAGATTTGGGTAGGTCTACTGTTGGGCTAACAAAGCCACCTCACTTGAAGTACAAAATCAGGACAGACTGTTCCAAATAGCTGATTTTTTTTTCATATGGTTTATAGTCAAATTATGGAAAACTCAATCTTGAACTTAAATAAACAGCAAGACTTTTTTTTTTTTTTTGAGACAGAGCCTCAAGCTGTCCCCCTGGGTAGAGTGCCGTGGCATTACAGCTCACAGCAACCTCCAACTCCTGGGCTCAAGCGAGTCTCTTGCCTCCGCCTCACAAGTAGCTGGGACCACAGGCACCC
>CAUYTI010005924.1:0-89269 GCA_963575145.1 Galago senegalensis | reverse complement strand
TGGTTTCACTGCTCACAGCAACCTCCAACTCCTGGGCTCAAGCGAGTCTCCTGCCTTAGCCTCCCAAGTAGCTGGGATCACAGGCGCCCACCACAACGCCCGGCTATTTTTTAGTTGCAGCCATTATTGTTCTTTGGCAGGCCCGGGCTGGATTCGAACTCGCCACCTTAGGTGTATGTGGCTGGCGCCTTAGCCACTTGAGCCACAGGCGCTGAGCCTAAATTAAATTTTCAAAAGAAGTTCAAAACACAGTAAGTATATTCCTTTCTCTTACTCTTTTGTTTTTGATCAACATAAGTGTGCCACAGAAGTTTATCTGTAGGTTCAAGGATGCTTCAAGATAAAAAAGAAGCTTGAAAACTTTGTTCTAGAGGCATAAACTATAATTAATAATTAGATATTGTACTAGAATTTACCAAGAGAATAGATCTTATATGTTCTTGCTACACACACACAAAGTTAAATGTGAGATGTGATAGATGTGTTGATGAACTTGAGAGTGGTAACCATTTGACAGGAAATATGTTTATCAGACCGTCAGGCTTTATGCCATGAATATTTACAATTATTGTTTGTCAATCATACCTCAATAAAATGGCAAAAAAAGGTATTTCTTCGGGTTATGCACATACGTTAAATTTCACATAGTTTGAGACAGGCAAAATATAAATCTTGGGTCAGTGCACTATAATTGGCAAAGCTGTTTTATTTTTTTAAATATAAATCTTTTGAAACACAGCCGTTCCCATTTATATGTCCTCCGTGGCTGCTTCCCCAGTGAAAGCGTAGAGTTCAGTAGTTGTAACAGAGACCAATGGGGCTCTACAGATGATGATATTTGACCCTTTCTGAAAAGGTTTGTTAACTTTGTCATCAGTAGTAAAGAGGTAGAGTTAGAATCCAGAATCCTGAAAGTAAGATTCCCCCATCATCTGTTTCATGAGTTAATTTACTTAATTAAGCCTTAATAGGAATAGATACAGAATGGAAAACATGAACCATTTCTCCATCTCATTTGCCTGGTGTTAAATGTTCAAAATTATAAAACATAATTCACTTTAGATGCGAGCTATTACTATATATTCTAAGGGACATAGTTGCATTTTTTGCTTGATTTGCTATTTATTATTTGTTATTATGCCACAAATAATCATTGAGCAGATGTTTCAAGTATTCTGTTAGCTGCACAACACACAATGGCAAATGTAAAAACCATTTTTTTGTTTTAAGTTAAGCAATTTTAAATCATGCATACCTTCAGATGGTTCAGGATGGGCTAAATAGAGAGTTTAGTGTATCCTAAAAAAAATGACCCTTGACTATGCTGACTTTTCTACAGATAATGTTCCACCACCTTCTCAAACATGGCAGGTCCATACTATTTTTCTGTTTGCATATCGTTAATTTATTACATTCAGGTGGTTTAGTGAAAATTAAATGGGGCACTGACATTTTCCTAGAATTTTTTGCCAACAATTCATGAGATCAATTGCATAATATTATGAGTAATTCCATTCTTTAGGAGAAAAATAGGAAGGAAAAGAAAATGCCCTCCTAACAAATAAGGGGTCTTGGCAAACTTGAATATCGTGCAGGTTCATAATACATTTGGCCATTTGGGAAAAAGACATGTGACAGGCCGGTCCCATCCGTGTTCTTCCTCAGTTTCAGCATCAGTCATTTCTGCCAGGGGTCCTGTTTTCTGACTTAGGTCATGTTTCACAAAATATTCTTTGTTTCTCCCTATTGTATAAAAAACATGGATTGGTTCAATCGGTACTCCCCACCAACAGTAGATTTTTTTTCCTAGCCTGATTTGTGGGCTTGTCTCCAATAATAAGCATCCCATTTCATTTTCCCATGTGGCCGTGAGCTAGCAGGTTGGGACCAAGGTCATGAGAGTTTCTCAGGCTCCTTGTGCCCACATCACGTGGTATAGAACTGCGTGTCTGGCTCCTCTGTGATTACATTGTCCTCCTCCAGCGTCACATTCACTTTTCTCAAAGTTGCACTGATCACATTTGTCTCGTTACTCGCCACAGCACGGAGCTTCAGCCTTCCCGTCTTTTATACTGCTTTATATTTTATCTGTCTGAGGGGATGGATAGCAAGAGATGGCCCTATTACTATGAAAAAGAGCGTTTTGCTTATCCTTAGATAGATGCTTCTGCATTTCATTTCCCGGTGCCCTGTTTGGCTATATCATAAATGATAAAATGCAGGAATAAATGTCCCACCAGCCCACCTACCACGCTCTTCCTGGGCTCTGCCCTTCATGTGTATTTTCTTTTTATTACCCTGCTATTCACATGTGGACTTCAAGACCCAATCAGCATGATTACCAGTCTCTCAGGAAATCATCTCTGTCTGTTTTTTATTTTCCATCAAAATCTTTGCATATATAATAGGAGATAAGAGTACATTTTAACCATTAATTTATTCCTCTGGAGGTCAGAGGACTGGCCATGGAGTCTAAGACGTGACTATAGGCCAAGAGCGTGAGAGAAGAAAAACAGAAGAGAGAAAATCAGTGAACGAGGTTCCCAGTCCATGAGGTCACTCCTGGACATTTATAAAAAAAAAAAAAAATTAAACTAGTCAGCAATATAATCAGGAGAATTATGAAAATTTTCCTGTTTTAGAGAATAGGACAGATGAAATGAGAAAGATAATAAATATTTGTCTGGGAGACAAAGGGACAAATATATTCATATTGGAAAATAACTAGGTATTGGAACACTTTATGGCTTGAAATTCCTGCTCTCTGGAAATATAGCCCTTTTTTGTTTGGAAATGTGAAATATATACAGAAGGTGCTAAAAAATGTATACTCATTTTAAGAAAGGAAAAAAAACTGTACTAAATTTGTGATACACAAGTCTTATTTGACTCCTGCAAATATAGAGTGCTCAATGGGTATTAATCTTTGTTTTTGTATACATTGAGTATTACAATTTTAATTCAGGTGTTTTTTTTTTCTTTCTTAAAATGTATACAATACTTTTTAAGGAATTATCTGTATTTCATTATTAAAACAATAGGTCAACAATAACAGCAACAGCAATAATATATGGAGCCAGAATTCAGATTCTTAGGCTTTCAAAATAAAATAATTGGAGTACATAAGCTAGTCTGCAATTATCATTACATATTAATTTCAATTATTTTTTAGATAACAACAAACCTTAAGTCATTAAATGTTATTGCCAGATACTACATAAAACAAAAGACATGCAGAAATAAAACTTCATAAGCTCTTATTTTTGTACAAGTCATATGACTATTAATTTCCTCTAATTTTCTGTAACATTTGATAAGAATAAAGATTGTATTGAATCTTTAAGATAGCTAACACAGAAATTTGTATTCTGGAATAATTTCTGCAAGAATACTACAGATTGTTGGTAGGAAGTAAGAAGTACTGATATTTGGCTCTTTTTTAATTAAATCATAGCTGTGTACATTAATGCAGTCATGGGGTATAGTGTGCTAGTTTTATATACAATACAATCCCTATTATAGCCCCACTGTCACACTTTAAAGATCTCAAAAAAATTATACTTTGCTTTATATGGAATCAGAAAAAACCTTGAATAGCCAAAACATTACTCAGAAATAAAAACAAAGCAGGATGAATCATGCTACCAGACTTCAGACAATAATATAAATCCATAGTGATCAAAACAGCATGGTACTGGCACAAAAACAGAGAGATAGATGCATGGAACAGAATAGAGAACCAAGAGATCAACCCAGTTACTTACCATTATCTGATCTTTGACAAGCCAATTAAAAACATTGAGTGGGGAAAAGATTCTCTATTTAACAAGTGGTGCTGGGTGAACTGGCTGGTGATCTGTAGAAGACTGAAACTGGACTCACACCTTTCACCATTAACTAAGATAGACTCTCACTGGATTAACGATTTAAACTTAAGACACAAAACTATAAAAATACTAGAAGAAAGTGTAGGGAAAACACTTGAAGAAATCAGCCTGGGTGAATATTTTCTGACGACGACACCCCGGGCAATTGAAGCAACATCAAAAATACACTACTGGGACCTATCAAATTAAAAAGCTTCTGCACAGCCAAGAACACAGTAAGTAAAGCAAGCAGACAGCCTTCAGAATGAGAGAAGATATTTGCAGGTTATGTCTCTGACAAAGGTTTAATAACCAGAATCCACAGAGAACTCAAATGTATTAGCAAGAAAAGAACAAGTGATCCCATCTCAGGGTGGGCAAGGGACATGAAGAGAAACTTCTATGAAGAAGACAGGTGCATGGCCTACAGACATATGAAAAAATACTCATCACCCTTAATCATCAGAGAAATGCAAATAAAAATGACTTTGAGATATCATCTAAGTCCAGTAAGATTAATTAGCCCACATCACAAAATCCCAAAACCAGAGATGCAGGCGTGGATGTGGAGAAAAGGGAACACTTCTACACTGCTGATGGGAATGCAAACTAATACGTTCCTTTTGGAAAGACATTTGGAGAACACTTAGAGAACTATAAATAGACTTGCCATTTGATCCTACAATTCCTTTATTAGGTATATATCCAGAAGACAAAACATCATATTACAACAGAAATATTTGTATCAGAATGTTTATTGCAGCCCAATTCTTAATTGCTAGGACATGGAAGAAGCCCAAGTGGCCATCGACTCACAAATCGATCAATAAATTGTGGTAAATGTACACCATGGAATATTATGCAGCCCTAAAGATGGAGGCTTTACCTCCTTCATGTATACATGGATGCAGCTGGAAAATGTTCTTCCTTGCAAAGTATCTCAAGAATGGAAGAAAAAGTATCCAATTCCTCAGCCCTGTTATGAAACTAATTTATAGCTTTCATATGAAAGCTATAACCTAATTATAGCCTAGAATTTGGGGAGGGGGAGGGGGACAAGTGGGAAAGGGGGTAGATTGGTGGAGGGAGGGTGATTGGTAGGATCACCTCTATGGTTTATCTTACAAGGATACAAGTGATTCTTTCTAAAAGTAGAATATAAACATCTTAACACAATAACTAAGAAAATGACAGGAAGGCTATTCTAACCAGTTTCATGAAAATATTTCAAATTGTATATGAAAACACCACACTGTACCCCATGATTGTGTTAATGTACCCAGCTATGATTTAATAAAAAAAAAAAAAAAAAGAAAAGAAAAGTAAAGAAAATTCAGAGTAGTGTAACTTTCTGGAGAGGTATATTGAGGTACTCCTCATTCATATTTGCTGTGTTTATTTGAATTTCTCCACTCACTATTTATTACTTGATAAAGCTGAAAAATATAAAGATTTTTTCTTTAAAAATTATGATTTCATTTTTTTCATCGGTTAGACCAGCTTTATTTTTCATAAAATTTACTTTTGCTTAAATGGAGACCTTTTCTTAAGAAAATAAATAGCAGTCTTGGTGCTGGTTGCACAGTGGTTTTAGCTTCAGCCACATACACTGAGGCTGGGAGGCTGTTGCAGGCCTGCTAAGCAATGATGACAACTGCAACAAAAAAATAACTGGGCATTGTGGCAGGCGCCTGTAGTCCCAGCTACTTGGGAGCTGAGGCAAGAAAGTTGCTTAAACCCAGGAGTTGGAGGTTGCTGTGAGCTGTGATGCCATGACACTCTGCCTAAGACAACATAATGAGACTCTGGCTCAGAAAAGGAAAGGAATAGAAAGGTAAGGAAAGGAAAGGAAAAAGAAATAGCAGAAAGAAATACATGAGAAAGCAAATACTATAATTTTACAAATAAATATGATGTACAATGTAAACTGATAGAAATATAGGCAAAATGTAAACCTCAGAAATCAGTGTTGTCTGCCTCTTTTGACACTGGTAGACATCTATACATACCTGTTTATTGAGAGATATTTCATCCAATGTAACAACCAATTTGAACTGTAGGGGGCAGTGTATATATGCCAAGCAGGATAAGGTTAGCAAGGTTTCTGGGGTTCCCTGTTCATTGGCTAATTTGGATAATTTCATAGACTCTGGTGGGGGGGGGGCACAGGAGCTGTCTCTTGTCTGGTACCTAACCAGTGGCTGTCACGGTGAGCTTATAGTGGCACAGAGTGAGGAAGCACAACCCGCAGGTAGGTGTAGCATGGATATAATCAGGTGATCAAAAAGGAAAATTGTCCAGCCTTGAACCAGGTCCTCAAAACTGCTTCCAGAGCATTTCACACACACACACCCCCAAATAATTATACATAAAGGAAAAAAATGTTTAAATTACCAGGGTCATGTACAATAAAAAGGAAATTTTATATAATAATCTGGGCCAATATAAAAAAACAAATTAAAGCTCTATTTTTTAAAGAAAACTTTGCCTACAAACTACTATCCAATGTGACATTCATAGAGTGGAACATCATTTACTATTCATCACTTTATAAGCAACTCTAAAGGTATTATTTTTAGCACTGTTTTCAGTGATTATAGAAAACGGTATATAAAATATTACAGATCATTTTTCTTGACTATTTGCCTGCATAACCTTTAACCAAGCTATTCTTTTCAAGTTGACACAACCTAGATCATATCAAATTCCACTGCATTTATCTCTGCTTTGAAGAGGTCCTTGTTATTTAGAGAGGCCTGACGACTTGATCAATCTTTTACATTAGGATTTATATTCCGAAAAAAATATTAATCACCATTTCAACACCCTAAAAAAAGCTAATCAGATATTTCCACTTTACCAAAACACCAAAAAGCAGACAACTCAGAAATATGTATTTTCAATTTTTCACTGTAATCTCAGCTACCAAATCCTAGTTACCTGCCATTGTGATATCTCAATAAACAAAAAATGTCCTAGTTGAAACAAAACTTTCATCCACTTTAAACACAATACCCTTTTCTCTAACTTATTTTCAACATTTTTCTAATGTAATGAACATCACTTTTATGAAAATTTCAATTCTTGAAATCTAGCAATACTATTCTTCTAGAAAAATTTGCTACACTGATTCATAATAAAATAACACTTTTGAATATCCATAACCTTTAACTATAATTAATTAAATCACCCCACCAAGAGTAGTTCTCAGCAATGTTTCCCTATTTCCCCTAAAGTAATTTTTGAAAACTATATAATGAACCATAAAATTTAAGTGGTATATACAATATTTATAATAAGTTAAAAATGGTATGCAGTATGTGACTTTCATATATGTTGTATATCATGCATGACATTTGAAAATGAATCTTGTGTTATCAACCTTTAAAGGGAATCAAATGGAATATAAATGCCGTATAAATTTACATGGTTTCTTTTGTCTTACTTATATCAAATTTCTGCTTCACTTATTGTGAACAATGTTATGGGAATTCATACATATACAAAATACAAAAAAGCACGTGTTTAATATCAGCTTTTGGTCTTTATAACACTTTTTTTTTGCTATAAAACATGTATTATAATATAAATAAATATAATTATTGTAATTTCCTAAAATAAGTAGGTTCTGGTATTAATTTAACTATAAAGAATTAACATATATTCTATTAGTTATAATAGTATACAATTTTCAAAAAATATGCATACTAATTATTTTGATAAGTAGTAATTAACCATACAAATTAAGTTTTATCATTTTATATCTTTTGTATCAACATGGATTGAGTTGGAACACATCTTCTCAGTAAAACATTGCAAGAATGGAGAAGCAAGAATCCAATGTGCTCAATTCTAATATGAAAGCAGTAGATGACCTAGTACAAGGTGAGGGGTAGGGAAGTAAGAGATCATGGAGACAGGAGAAGAGAGGAGAATGGATGGGGAATCATGGTGTGTGGCACATCTCTTGGGGGTGGGACACAAATACAATCAGTGTCATCTAATTCTTGTTACCCTTAATCAATCCCAGACAATAAAAAAAGAGAAAAATAAGCATACATAAATAATCTGTCAATACAATGTATGAGATTTATTATTCTGGGTTAGTTCTTACACTGATAGATGGGAAAATTACTTATTGGAAAAATAGGAAATATTATTGATTATATTCTTTTTAAATTAATCACTCTGAAATGTTTAGACAAATAGGTAAACATAAAAGAATAAAATAGGTTTTGTTATAGATTTTGGCGATTTTTCTAATTTGTATGCTGACATTCATGTAATTATTGGTCATCAAATTTGCTCTGTGATAAGAGCTAGGATTGATGGCCTGTCAGTGTCATCAACATCATGAAATTTGGAATGCCCTAACGTCAATTTTTCACCAAACTCGAAGAGTGCATGGGGGAAGACTTAAGGGAAGAGTCGTATCTTGATTTGCTTGCATTATTAGTAATACTGATTTTATAAGCTTGAAACCAATATCCAATTATTAGTTGTAAGTGGATTAGAAATTAAAATAGGAATAGGATTGCAAAGAATGGACAAAGGGAAAACAGAATAAGGAGAAATTGTTTAGGGAGAAATTTCCTGGCCTTGAGCAAAAAGCATGAGATATTCTGAAGGCTGGCTTGCTGAATATCCACCCCCCCATCTGCCGCCTGTGAGCTGCTGCAGGCTGTAGGCCTTGTGGTTGTTGTCTGCCAGGGTGCAGCTGTTTGCTCTGGGAGAGTGCTTTTGGGGGAGTTTATGGAATATTATGTAGCCATAAAAAGATGGAGACTTTACCTCTTTTATGTTTACCTGGATGGAGCTGGAACATATTCTTCTTAATAAAATATCTCAAGAATGGAAGAAACAGTATCCAATGTACTCAGTACTGTTATGAAACCAACAAATAATCACTCATACTTTCACAAGAAAGATAAAATACAACTATAGCCTACGATGAAGGAGGGAAAAGGAGGGTCAGGGGAGGGGAGGGGAGAGGCCGGGTGGAGGGTGGGTAATTGGTGAGACCTCATGTATGGTACATATTGCAAGGGTACATGTCAAATCTATTAAGAATAGAATATAAATGTCTTAATGCAATAATTGAGTAAATGAGGTGGGGGCTATGTTAACCAGTTTGACATAAGCATTCCAAATTATATATAAAATCAGCACATTGTTCTCCAAAAATGCATTCATGTACACAGTTATGATTTAATAAAAACAATATTAAGGGGGAAAAAAAGAATGTAGAAGTTTAAACTTTGTTGAACACATCAAGAATTGCTCCAGACCAGAAAAGGAAATGAAATATCTCTTTTCTTCTGTCACCTTAGTTTGAGCAGATGAGTCTGTCTGGACCCGAGGCTTTCAGAGTATTAAAAAATCACATTTGTGATGTGTGACTGTGGGTCAGCTCCTGTTTACTTGTCCAGACTCTGTGTGTGTTAAGATCATAAATACCTTAAAACAATAAAAAGTAGCAATTAAATCCATACAATTAACGTAGTTAGTTGAAGAATTAGTCTAGTTAATAGAAATGCAAGCACAGCAGGAACCATGACGGGACTGTTTGCCTTGCCTTCATGAGATTTATGATTGTAACACTGATGTATGAAATAGATACAGAGCTAGCCTGATACTCAAGGCGGCGTACTGGAAGCCTCACCAATCCTTGCTGCTCTTAATAATAACTCTCTTTGTTTTGTCTATTATTTTCTATATTTTTCCTAATAATATTCAATCGGTCTTTCTCGCCCCACCAAGCCACTGGAAGGAGACCCATGTCAGGGCTGGTCTCCCCAGTAAAACTAGTATAGAAATTCAAATTCTATAATATTGTGAAGAATACCAAAACTGTTGTATGAGGAATTGGAAGTAACTTATCTTATACGATGCTCTTTAACTCAGAAATGTGTTAATTCAGTTAAAATTAGTTGAAACAAGTGTAAAACTGTGCCCTGGAAATTGGAAGCTGCTTGTTTTTCAGAACTGTGTTAAAAGCCCTAGACATTCATGCCAAATTTCAATTTTAGTTCTCTGTTCTAATGCTTCCTTTCACCCAATCCATCATTTAAATTCCTACTTCAATCCTCTATTTTATCCATTCCCTATGTTGGCTTTGTCAGGAGCCCTGCATTCAAATTAGATCCAGAAATCAACCACTACTCTTCCACGTTAGTGAAGTTGCTGGTACTTCTAGCTTAGATGATCGCCAGGGTTACCTAGCTAGTCAGTCTCCTGCCTTTATATTTGTTTGTGTGAGGAAGATTACAGAAGTCAATTATGTTGCTCAGTTCAGAACAAGTCGGTCCTCTGCGCAAAATCCTCTCAGGCTGCGTGTCCCTCTCTGGGTAAATCGTCAATCATGGTGTCAGTCGGGACTCTGTCTTCTCTTCTCTGAACTCCCTTTTCTTCTGTCTTACTGGCCTGCTCCATCTGCCTAGGACACAACCTGTATACATCCGTGAGATATTGTGGAATTTTCATTCTGCAACATTCATTTTTGATATTGGTATCAGAAGTTAATAATCTTAATACTTCTTTGATGATATTGTTCTAGTTCTGTCTCATTCTCAAGCTTTTTAAAAAAGTCTCTCTCTCTCTCTTTCTTCCCACCCCTTTTGTTTTAGCAACTTATTTCCGATGTACCTAGGTAGGTTTTCTCTGTACTTACCCTTCTTGGAGTTGGTGGAAATTGTTGAATATGTATTTTGATTAATTAATTATTTTCATTAATTTTGAGAAATTGCCTGTCATTATTTCTTCATATGTTTCTTCTTTTTCATTCCAATTGTGTTATTCCTTTCATACTCCAGTTCTATGAATATTATAACCAGACACAATGTTTCATTTATCTTTGGTACTTTTCCATAGTCTCCACGCTTTTTTCTTTTTTTATTTCAATATGAGTATTGTTATTTATGTCACTCCCAATCCACTCTTCTCTCTTCTTTTGTACCTAACCTTTTATTAAACTTATATACTGAATGCTTCATTGCAACCTTAAAAATATTTTTAGCTCTGAAATTTATATTAGATCCTTTAGATTTATTTATTTTAGCTTTTCTGAAATTAACCATGTTTTCTTTTTATTTAAATTTCTGATTAACATGAGGGTACATACAATCACACCACACTGCTTGCATTTGTAAAGCAAAGCCTAAGTTGCAGCTATGTCCTGTACAAAGGAAATTTGCTGTATTGCCACACACTGTTCCTACTGAGGGAATCTGCCCTCCCACCTCCTTGGATTCACTTGAGTTTTTTTTCTCATGTCAACACCTTGTGGTTAATCTACACATTTCAAGTTAGTGTTCACTCCATGTGATGCCTGCCTTTCCATTCTTCTGATACTTTACTCAAGAGAGATTTCTCCAAATTCATCCAAGGCTAAAAAATCTCCATCCGTTTTATTTCTGAATAGTAGTCCATGGTATACACATGCCACAGTTTATTAATCTGTTCATGTGTCAAAGGGCACTTGGTTGTTTCACATCTTTTTTCTCTTTTTTTGCAATTTTTAGCCAGGGGTCAGTTTGAACCAGCCACCTCCAGCACATGGGGCCAGTGCTCTACTCCTTTGAGCCACAGGCACCACCTGGTTGTTTCACATCTTTGCAATTGTAAATTGAGCTGTTATTCAAGCGCATATGTCCTTACAGTAAAATGACTCCTTTACTTTTGCGTAGATACCTAATAGTGGCATTGAAGGCTGAAACAGAAAGTCCACTTTTAGTTCCTTGAGGTCTACATGCTTCTTTCCATAAAGGATTTACTAGTTTGCAGTCCCTCCAAAAGTACAGTATGGTTCCCTTCTCTCTGCACTCACCCCAGCATCTGTTGTTTTGGGACTTGGTGATGTAGGCCGTTCTCTCTGGGGGGTAGGTGATATCTCAAAGTGGTATCGATATGCTTTTCTCTAATAATTAGAGACAATGATCATTTTTTTCATGAGTTTGTTGGCCATTTGTCTGTCCTCATGTGAAATGATTCTGTTCATAATACTTGCCAGATACTAGTGGATTGTTTACTCTTTTTTGGTTAATTTGTTTGATTACAGATTCTAGTTATTAACTCTTTGTCAGATTTGCAGCATGCAAATGTCTTTTCCCATTTTGAAGCTTGTCTCTTTGCTTTGTTGTGTCAGCTGTGCTGAAGCTTTTTAAATTGATCATGTCCCATTTACTTATTTTTGTTGTGGCTGTGATTGCCTTTAGGGTCCTTTTTCATAAATTCTTTCCCAAGACTAATATCAAAAAGTGTCTTTCTCACATTTTCTTCCAGATTTTTGTATAGTTTCATGAGTTTGGTTTAAATTTTTTATCCATTGTGAGTTAATTTTGTAAGTGGTGAGAGGTGAGGGTCCAGTTTCAGCCGTTATATGTGGCCAGTTTTCCCAGCACCATTTATTAAATGGGGATTCCTTTCCCCAATGTATATTTTGTTTGCTTTATCAAAGATCAAGTAGTGATCTAAGACTGTTTTCATATTAACGTTCTGTTCTATTCCATATATCTATGTATTTGTTTTTATGACAATGCCATACTATTTTGATCACTGTAAACCATTTCACTATAATCTGAATTCTGATAGATAATCTGGTGGCTCCAGATTTTCCGTAGGACTCCTGAAAGTGACAAATAACTACGGCAACACTTGGAATATAAAATCAATGTTCACAAACTGGTAATCTTCATATACACCAACAAAAGGCAAGCTGAGAATCAAACCAAAGATACAATATCCTTCACAATAGAACCACATGAAATGAAATTCCTTGGACTTTACTTAACAGAGGATGTAAAGGATCTCTCCAGAGAGAACTATGAAACTGAAAGAAATAGCAGAGGATGTAAACAGGCAGAAGAACATACTATACTCATGGCTGAGAAGAATCAACATTACTAAAATGTCAATACTATATACAGTAATCTGCATATTCAATGCAATCTGCATTAAAATACTAACATCAGACCGTGAAGATGTTGAAAAACTACTTCTCCTTTTTGTATGGAAATGGAAAAATACATGAATAGACAACACAATTCTATGAAATAAGGATAAATCATAGTTATCTTATAACTAAGATTTAATTCCATGAAATAATAACAAATCTTAGTTTATAACCCACGACTCATAACTCCAAGATCTGAATCCCTTCCAGATGTTTATGTCTGTTTTGCTCTTGTCATTAGCCATTTGCTTCTAATTTTTGAAAGTTTTAAATTTTTGATTGGATGGCAGATATTTTTAGTTAAATCTTATAGAAATTTCCCCTTCCTCAGAGAAAATTGTTCACAGAATAGGTACCCAGACACTGGAGCTTCTTCTTTTCTAGGATTTTGGTCCTAAAATCCTCCTCGCTCTGGCCTTTCTGAAATATAAATTTTGCATCACATGCTTATGGAAATGTATGTCATTTCTTTTCTAACTTTATTCAGTAAGTTAGTAAGTATCCCCACTGAAAAGCCCATGGTGACTAAACTTCTAATAGTATCTCAGTCTCTCATAGAGTGTAGCCCTTCAAGTCGTTCCTTTTAATTAATTGCCCTTCAATGCTATCAAAGACATTAGTTTTGTTTTTATTAGTATTTTAGTGCAGATTTAACCTTCATAAGTTTCTGCTTTTGGTTGTAGGTGAGAGGTTAAGTTCAAGAGAGAATTTTTGACAGAGCTGGTTATCTATCAATTTGTATTTGTAAGAAAATGAAGAAAGGACTTTGAGAAATGTACTAGAGAAGAAATATTCAACAGGGTGTTCCTTGGAACAAGACTTCATGATATGGAGCAGATCTTCATGATAAGGGCAATTGGAAACAGATGACCCCATGATAATGGGCAATTGGAAACAAGTGAATCCTCTAATGTTGCTTTAAAAAATGTGTATGTGAATTTTATAATTTTACTATTGGAAGTTGCATTGCTTTCACTATCAATACAATTAGATTTGAGGTACAGAATATTTATTTATATTGTACATGCTTGTGCAATATATAGTAATATTTTTAAAAGTTTAGAGATAAAAAGGTCAGAGAAAACACATTAATACAAATAGAATAAGTATATTTTAGATGGAGAAAATGGCTGACACATCAAAGTGAAACATTAAATAAATGTACAACTTCATATTTTAAGCTTGAACATTGATAAATACATTTTATTTCATATTTTTTGAAAGTATGTATTATAATGTGAGTGAGTTATTTAAATATAAAGTTAAAAGAAATTTGTTATGTGGAATACATTTTATTTTATTTATTTAAAATTTTAAGTAAATTTATTTCAGGTTACTGTGAGAATACAAGTAACATGTTCAAAATATTATTTTGTTCAGCGAGTTCATCTTGTGATTATGTCCCACACGCAAAAGGTGTGCAAGTGACAGAACCCCAAGCCACTCACCATCTCTCATGGCCCTTCCCCTCAACTTGAATTCCAATGAGTTTTCCTTCTATTCGGGCCTGCATTAGATCAGATCATCTACTGGCTTCACATTAGTATTGAGTACATTGGATATTTGGTTTTCAATTCCTGTGATACTTTACTAAGAAGAATGTGTTTTAACTCCACCAATAATATTAGAAAAGATGTGACGTCACCATCTTTTTATGGCTGAATAGTAATCCATGGTGTACATGTACCACAATTAGTTAATCCATTTCATAGTTGATGGGCATTTAGGCTGTTTCCACATCCTAGCAATTGTAAATTGAGCAGCAATTAACAATCTAGTGCAAATGTCCTTATGATAAAATGATTATTTTTCTTCTTGGTAGATACCTAATAGTGGGATTGCAGAGTCAAATGGGAGGTCTAACTTGAGATCTTTGAGGATTCTCCATATTTCTTTCCAAAGAGGCTGTGTATGAGTTTGCAGTCCCACCAACAGTGTAAAAATATTCCCCTCTTTCCACATTTGTGCCAGCATCTGTGGCTTTGGGACTTTGTGATATGAACTAATCTTATTGGGGTTAGGTGATATTTCAGGGTGGTTTTGATTTGCATTCTTATGATAGTTAGGGATGATGAGTATTTTTTCATATGTTTGTTAGCCATTCATCTGTTTTCCTTAGAGAAGGCTCTATTCATGTCTCTTTCCCAGTGATATATCAGATTGTTGGCTCTTTTTTTTGTTAATTTGAGTTTTCTGTGGATCCTAGTTATCAAGCCTTTGTCCAATTTGTAATATACAAATATCTTTTTCCCATTCTGATGGCTATTTGCTTTGTCTGCTTAGCTGTACAGAAGGTTTTCAGTTTAATTAAGTCCCATTTATTTATTTATGTTGTTTTTGCAATTGTCACAGAAGTCTTCTTCATAAAATCTTTCCCCAGACCAATATCTTCAAGGGTTTTCCCTATACTTTCTTCAAGTTCTATGCCTTAGATTTAAATCTTTTATCCATCTCGATAAAGATCAATTTTTTAATAAAGATCAATTTTTTATCCATCAATTTTTGTAACTGGTGAAAGGTGTGGGTCATTTCAGTCTCTTACATGTAGTTACCAGTTCTCCACCTCCTTAGAGTATTATTTTAGTTATTTAAGCACAGAACTGATGAGTATTACTGGATATATAAAATACATGCTATAATAAAACGTTATTTAGCGTCTACATAACAAATAGAATTACACAGCATAGCAAATTAATGACAGTATTCTTGTATTTCTAGGCCTATTTATTTACTTGCAGAATTACTTTAACTTTCATTAAACTATAGAGGGAAGGAAAAGATTTTTATGGTCAGTTAAAAATAATCTTTCAAAGGATAAGAAAATTATATTCATCATATTCAATTACTTTTTCAAAGAAGTCTAGAAAGTTGGGCGGTGCCTGTAGATCAAAGGAGTAGGGCACTGGGCCCATATAACAGAGGTGATGGGTTCAAACTCAGCCCCAGCCAAAAAAAAAGAAGTCTAGAAAGTTAGATAAGTGTAATTTTAGTTTACACAAGGCTTATACCTAATGTTAACTAGTCTGTGTTTACCCATAAGCAATAAAATCAGAACCTCAATTAAACATCATTCCTCAATTTGTTAGACTGAATATCATGGTCCTCTTGTGTTTTATTAATATTGTATGTTTTCCTGAATCATCTATTTATAAATTTGTCTAGTTAGAATAAATTGCGTTAAACTACACTTTGATTTTTTATACACTCAGATAAGCCAAAGGTTGGAGTGAATATTTATAATGAACTGAAGTTTTACTGTGCTGATTAATAATATAGTTATAATTAAAAACTAGTATTAACCAAAAAATTGAATCAAATATTTGTTGATAAAATTAAAATTGAAGCATAATAAACTTGCTGAAACATATGGCATAGCATTCTACCGTAGGAGAAAGTCAAATAAACATTTCTATTTTTATAATTGCAAAACATCTGTAGGAAAAATAATATTGAGTTCTTTGTGTGAAAAAAATTGCATTTTCTCTGACAATAACAGTGACAAACAAAAACTTTATCTGGGAAAGACAGAAGTAGGCTAGTTCTGTATTTATATAAGTTATAAGAAAGAAAAAGGTATATACACTGTTTTGTCTAAACAGCTCATAACCCAACTCAGTCAATGAATCAAGATCAGAATCCTGCCCCAATTCCCCAAAAATAGTCAAATTCATTAATAGTTTTGAAATATCAAATAAATGTTTAGAAATTAAGAGACATCAGGGAATAAGTAAAGACAGATTCAATTTGATTTAATAGTGAATTCATAGCCCTAGTTAAATAAGCAAGAATTTCTACAAACGTCTATGGAATGTGGAAGATTTCTGGGTGTCGCTTTTAAGGCAAATTTTTGGGATTACCAAATAAGGAAAATCTGGCAGACTTTCTATTTCTTGTTTCAGTTATATGAAACCTAAGGAAGAACTATTTGTTCCCAGCTGAGACCTTAGTAGGTTTATGCTTGGGTTAGAGTGGCTGAAATGAGAGGGTAAGTGGATTATACCCCAGAAGGATAAAGATAATTCATAAATCCTGAATTAGTCTGCATAGTCATACATTTCCAAACTGGCTCCACAGTTATTAGAATCAAATATAAGTAAATCGTTTACCATATGATATGTAGCCATAGAAAGAATAGCAAAGAATCTCAAAATCTTATCTAGACTCTATTCTTCACAAACTTACACAGCATCTCTTAGAATTGAGTGTGTTGCAGATGAAAGAATAACAAAGCCAAACTAATTCTGCAAAACTCAAAACTCTTTATTAATCGTGATAAAACATTTGCCTATAGTGGTCCCTTCACAGTTATTATAGTAGATTCAGGCTATAATTGTCTGGATACTGCATATGACAAGCTCTCAAGATCCAAAATTGTACATGATGTTACAGACTTTTCAGGGCAGAAAAGCAATTGAAAATTCTACCCTTTATCCTGACAATTGGCTACAATTATATCCAGTAAAATATCTATTTCATTTGTAGTTTCTAATTTCAATAAACAAATCTTATATCTAATTTAAGTACACTAAAAAAGTAATACAAACACACACGGTTCCTCTAGGATTGCTGGCTAAGGTCTGAAACTAGTTTGGAGTCTGAACAGGCAGGGAAAAAAGGATCACATCCCATCTCACTGTTCCCACCAACAGACAAGCAGAGCGGACCTTGCTCCAACAAAACCATTAATGTCAATTTTGTGCAATTGCACCTTTAAAAATGTGGCTAGGGAAATTGTATGTATTTCCTTCAATTGCTATCCTTCCTCCACCCCAAAATATGCTCCACGTACATGGTCCTTCTTTTCTTTCTGTGTATGGTCTTCCATTTTATATTTCCTGTCTTCTTTTCCTCCTCCTTCTCTTCCAACTCTATTTTTTCCTCCTCCTCCTTTTTCTTTTCATTTTCTTCCCTTCCTCCTTCTCCTCTTTCTACCTTTTCTCTTCTTTTTTCTCTCCTTCCCTCTTCTCCTCCTCCCCCTTCTTCCTATTTCTCTTCCCTTTCCTTTTCTACTTCCTCTTCCTTCTCCTCTTCTATCTTTTTTATAGTCTTTCTTTTTCTTCCTACTCTTTTAATTCAAAGTCTAAGAAACCACTTTGATGTCCTGAGCCCCAGATTTAAGGGTGCCAAAGTGTGTATCTGAATTTATAGTTTTTTTAACGGTAGATAGGATTTATCTTAAGAGATAAGGATTACCCGAATACAGACCTAGGATAGGATGGAGTGGGTAGCTAAAATGTTATGATGGATACCCACTCTATTTGAAATTCCATTCCTTAATACTCACTCTAAGCATAGTCCTCTAATATAAACCAAATGTTGGTTGATATTTATTGCAGCATTACTTGTAATACAGAAAAGAAGAAAGAAGGAAAGCTAGAAAGAAAGTAAAATAAAACAAAAACTAAGCAATCGCTAATAGATCATTAACTAAATCATAAAAAGAGCCATACTCTTGAGTAGCATGTGGCAATTCAAATTGATCTTACCAAATATAGGGAAAAATTTACCAAACAATTATAGATTAACATATGTATTTCTAAATATATATATAAACTGTATAACATTATAATTTAGATACAGTTTTCAGATGCATTTCTGTACATATTCTATAATTTAGATATAGTTTCCAAATGCATTTCTATACCTTTGTATAAGAAATTATAAAGGTTTATCAAAATTATATATTTATATTTCTACTACATATTTCATTTAATATACAGTAGAAACTACATAGTTGACCTCCTCCCTACATTGAGCACCTCTCTAAGTTGACTTAATTTTCACAGACCAGGCATGCACCATTATCAGTGCAGTAGGCCTAGCATCTTATGTTGACATCCTCCCTATGTTGATCAGGAATTAGATCAGTCTCTTAGATTATCAACTTGTCAACTTGTAGAGGTTCCACTGTATTTCATATATCTATTGTATATTTTAATTTTATGAATAAACCTATATATAAAAAGAAAAAGCAGTTATAAGATGAAAATAATAGAGTAATATGTTTTAGGGCTTACAAGTGGAGCAAGGTCAGCAAAATTTTTCTGTAAGGGGACAGATAATGAATATTTTTGTTTTCTTTCTATTGAACAAGTGATTTGTGTTCACAACTACTGAAGTTTTTCCTGCAGAGAGGAAGCAATGTATGAAGAGATCTGTGCTCCAGTAAAATTTTATTTGAAATCTGTAGTAAAACTTTATTTGAAAACTGTAGAGAAAGGCTGTGTTTGGCCCATGAAACAGGTTGTTGTAATTTGAAGCAAAGCATCAAACAAGCTAAAAAATATCCTGAATATAGAATACTAGGAAATTTTGCTAATATGAAATATATATATATATATATATATCTTCATTGTGATGGAAAATACTTTTATAAGTGAAATTTATATAGAGAGAAACATAGTACATATAATATTTATACTTTTGAGATGATAGTCAGTAAATATTGAGAAAAATTATTACAGAATGTGAAGTTACAGGTTTTATATTTTTTGTATAGTTGTGGTAATTGAAAGATTTTATATTTCTTTTCCCTGGTGTGCTTACATCAATTTTATAATTCAATATGTTTAGCTCTAAGATCTAATACTTACTGTTTTTACCTAAGTGGAATGCCAAATGCTAGAATTAAAAACTTTTCTAGGATCTAGTTGCTATATTTAAGGATTTTTCTCCTGCATATAATTAAAATTATAAAGTAAACACCTTGAAAAGGCTCTATGATATGAACACAGGCTCTATAATTGTTTTCTTTTTGTTGTTTTACCTAAATATATTATCTCAGACAATTTGTAGGAAATTCAACAACATACAATATTAAATGATAAAAAGAAGAAATATCACTATTGAAGAAAGAAAAATACAAATCAGAATTATTAATTACAATAATCATGTTATTAAAATATTTAAATTGATATTATGTAGAAAATAATGTCAAAATGAACGTGTGCATAATTAGCATGGGATAAATGATATAGGGATAAATTTATATTTTATTTTCTCTCTTTAAATTAAGGCTAAAGTTTTTTTTTTAGGCTATATAAACTACAAATATTTTATGATTTTATACTAATTTTGGCAATTCAGTTTGTGAATTAACCCTTAAAAAAAGTGTCACATATATCATTGTGAATACATCTGTGGTTACTTTTGAAGTAGTCCCCTTGGGAAGTTATGTACTGTTGTCAGCACCTAGTCCATCGTTCAAAGCAATTTTGGAACTCTTTTTCTGAAATGGCCATCAGAGCTTTCATCAATATTACTCTTGATGTCCTGAATGCCATCAAAATATCTTCCTTCCAGTATATCCTTTAAGTAAAGAAAATAGTTACTAGGGACCAGATCATGTGCATAGAGAGGGTGATCCAATACAATTACATTTTTACTGGCTAAAAACTCCCTCACAGAGAGTGTGGTGTGAGCTGGTGCATTGTCATAGTGCAAGAGCTATGAGTTGTTGGCCAAGGTTTTCAGTTAAGATTTTCCCAACTATTTCTCTATGGATAGTTACTGGTTCTGATACTCTTCTCACAGTCAGCCAATGATTTTGATGCACAGTTACACACATTTTTGCAATGGTTTTGTCTGTTCTGATTGTTACTGTCTGGCCTGACCTCTCTGCATTAGTGATGCCTTCTCTCACTTCAGAAAAACACTTTATCTATTTGTACATTGTCATTGCCTTCATAACGTTAGCTCTATAAACTTGGATTACGATGTCCCTGATTTCACTTCCACTCTTGCCAAGTTTAACAAGAAATTTACAAATCCATTGCTCTGATTGAAGCTCTGACACTCTTGCGACAGCACACAAAAACGTGGAACAACGTTAATGAATGCCACTCAGCAAGACACCACTCATGCCGATAGGTACCCAGCTGCGAAATAGGGATATGCCAAGGTTATGGAGCCTTCCTGAGTTGTTTTTACAGTTCTGCCAACATTGTGGCATGTTTGTTAACTTAATTGTCATACTTCATATGTACATTTAAATCAGAAATCATTCACTTACTATATGCTTTGAGTTCATTATGCAGTCCCTGGTTTAGTTCAGTCAGAATGATGACAATAATAAAAATTCTATTTGCAATTTTTATTAAATTTGTATTTCATTAAATCTATATTTTGATGTAAAAATAAAATACTCTCCATTAAAAATATTTGATGGCAATATAAATAATAACATGTAAAATATATACCCTGCTTTATAGTTGGCACTTGTTATAAGATTGTATTTTCTTTTCATGAGTTATGCTGTGGTTTTATTTTTCAGGTTGTCACCCTGGTTTTCACTGCTCTCTTCCCCCTGTAATTAGTTATTTATTTGGGAGTTGATATTTTGAGAATTGTCTAAGGCTTTGAAATAGAATCCCCAAATTAGTCTTTGGAGGAAATCTGAACTTTATATATTGTGCTATATAATTCTCTTTTCTGAAGCACAACTCTTAATTTATATTATCTTTATTTAGGAAGATGAAAGAACATTTATTTTAATCATCGTTTCACTTTAAAAATAAGGGTTTCATATGTGGTTAACTATACAAAGTGACTTAATTTACAAAGTTAACAATTTTGACATACTTGAAATGGGGCATTTCGTATAAGGGTCATGTTATTTTATACCTTTATCTACAAATTCCAAAGCACTCCTCTTAGTTTCTGCCTATCAGAATGGAGATATTGTGGAGGAAGGAAGAAATATAATTGGTCCCTCTTAGGTCTGGAAAAAGAATGAATATTCACATCCATTGTTTTAATAAGTAGTTTCAGCACATTTGTTTTCCTTTGTTTATTTAGTTGTGTTATCTTTCACATTCATAAGAAATTAGAAAACTATTACATACAGTCTGGTGATAACTAATGCAATAACTAAAGATCATGTTCAACCTAACACTTATGGAAAAGGAAATATATTACATTTGTTGTACAATGACTCTCTTGTGAAGTTTAATTCAGACTTACACAAAGGAAGAATACAGTAAATGTAAAAATGCAGATGTTTCTAATTTTCTGGCAATGCAATAATTTATATTATGCTAGGTTTTTTATCTTGTGAATCTTTTACAATACATGGTTACATGGTTAGAATGGATACTCTACTCGTATATAGCAGAAAATCACACAGTGGTATTTAGGAATAGTATTTTTAGGTGGGGAATGGTGTTTCTCAGATGAACCTAATGTCAGTTCACATTACTTCTTCTCTGTTCCCACTGGCAAGGATTCAGTCATTTGGCCACAACTAACTATAAAGGAGGCTGGTAAACAAAGGCTAGCTGTCCATACAGAGAGCACATGGGCTTGGTGAATAGCTAGCAGTCTCTGCCATGAAGAATTAAGCATCAAATAACAACTTTGGTTTGAGCAACTTTTCAGTAAAGTGTTATGCAATTAACAAAATTAGAGTGATAACTTTATAATTTATACTATTAGACTTATATATTATAATTCAAAAAATATGTGTTTACTTGTCAGAGAATAAGCCCAGATATCATGTCCCTTCCCACTTTCTGTTGGTGCAAAAAATATGACGTTAAATACAATTTCAGAGTAAATTGAACTCAAGGAACAGAACACTTATCAATAATTACCTTTTTAAATTTCTCTTTCTTTAATCTAGATTTTTAGTATTCTATGTACTGATTTGATTTCATGAATGCTGATATAATTGCCTGACATAAAAACGTAATTTCAGTTTTGTTGGGGAGCAGATTTTGTTCAATGACACAAATCTGTATTTCTATTTTTTAATTAATCAATAGTGCTTTTTTTTTGTTCAAAGAACTGTGACCAATTAAGTTGATTATGGAGAATCCTCTCAGATCTATAGTCAGGAAGGCAGCTGGAACCTGGAATGTTTATCATAACATGCAGCTTCAAGCTATTAAGCCAACATGAAAGAAAAAGAAACAAATAAAAGGGAACTGATATTATCCACTAAGTAATATTAGCTTTGATATTGCTGCGATGTCAGAGAGAATAGACATAATCCCATACACTGGATAATACTACTTTATTATTTGATTCTATACTGGAGATGTTCTGAGATGCACGTAGGGACTCATCTGTCAATCTTCTAACAATATCCATTATTGCGATGATTGAAGAGTCTCACTTTGGTGGAGGAGATACAGCAGTGATCTCGTGAGTCTCAGTACAACCTAAAAATCGTACAAAATGCTGTCGACATCTCAGTCAAAATTAGTAACAAGTTCTGCTGATGTTGTCCTCATATAAACTTAATAAAACATTTCTTTAAACTTCAAAGGGAAAATAAGTTTTCTCCTTTATTGTGTCTGTGTTCATGTGTATTATACATAGATCAATTGAAGGAAGTGGGAGAAAGCAGAGAAAAGAAAGATGTGTGTCTGTGGATGGGTGTTTACTCCTCACACTGTCTTGTAAGTCAGTTGATCAGTAAATATTTAATGCTTCTCTTCTCTGAGTCAGAAAAATATTAACCCTAGCAAAGCCCATGATCCCAAGGATTGTATGCAATATTCTAATGAAGAAAAATATTAATAAATACATAAAGTCCAGCTATCATTTGGTGTCTCCAAGATAATAAAGTAGCACAAGGGAGGATTATGTGAGCTAGATCCTGAAACTAGTTAGCTAGATCCTGAAACTCCATCTCTGAGATAACACTCTTCACAACCATCATGAAACTGTTTTAATTTTCTGATATTCTCTATGAAAGAAAGAATGGCTTATAAATTAGCACAGGTAAGTCAAGGCAGCTGTGTGGAGGTGATGCCTAAGGCACCTGGAGAAAATAAGAATGTGCCCATGTAACAATCTAAACAGGACTATATCATCGAGTGCTTTCAAAATAGTGGTTAGCACCCCTTTCTGACTCTAACAAATGGATAATGATGGCGCAATGGACTCCCCATTCCGTCAGCTCCACCTGCAGGGCACATGCATCCATTCTCTTCCCATTACATTGTACTCTAAGTCAATTCCCTCATGTTCTTTTCTTTTGTTTGTTTGTTTGTTTGAGACAGAGCCTCAAGCTGTCCCCCTGGGTAGAGTGCTATGGCATCACAGCTCACAGTAACCTCCAACTCCTGGGCTCAAGTGAGTCTCCTGCCTCCACCTCCCAAGTATCTGGGACCACAGGCGCCCACCACAATGCCTGGCTATTTTTTGGTTGCAGCCATCATTGTTGTTTGGTGGGCCTGGGCTGGATTTGAACCTGCCACTTTAGGTGTATGTGGCTGGCGCCTTAGCCACTTGAGCCACAGGCTCCGAGCACCCCTCATGTTCTTTTCATTGAAGCTTCTTCAACATTATTCCTCTTTTTCTTATCTTTCCTTGTTCTTTGCACACAGGATTTCAATTTCAGCATCTCTCCTCTCTTCTCCCTAATGAGAGCTTGCAGAAAAGATCAATTCTTAGAGAAAACCAGCAGGAGGGGACATAAGGATGAGTTTATTTTATTGTTGTTATTATTTGTTTTCTTTTGCTTTTTTCTTTCTGAAAACATGGACATCTACCAAGGCTAGGCCCTTGACCTTCAAGGAGAATTGAGGTTTTGAGGAAGAGAGCGAGATGGAGAGAGAGGTAGAGAGCGAAGAGATTTGATACATGAATTATGGTGATGGAGAGTAGGGACATAAGAGAGGGTTTGAGAGCCCAACCTGTGATCTCAGAGCACAGGGCTAAGGGATCAAGTCTACACAATCTGCCAGGTGCAAACCAAAAATATTCTCCCTAATGTAGCAGCGATAGAAATTATACATGAGGGTGATGATAAACATGTTTCACCTATCCCAGTTTGACAAAATGTGAACTCCATCCAGAAACCATTTATCATGTTCCCAATTAGAACAGCATGATGCATTGCGTGCTGGAAAAGGAAGCCTTGGGCAGAAACAAGAATGCTATTTGTAAAGCAAATATTCCAAAACCCACTCAAGTAATGGGGGATACTGACTCGAACTCATGAGGTAGTTATAATAATGTCTGTGTGACAAAGAAAATAAGACTCTATGGGATAAAATGTGTTTCTCAGGTATGTAAGTACCTGAACTAGAATTCCAAACTCAGTGTTCATTAATACAAATCTCATGCTTTCTTTACAGCAATATTAGGTAATCATTGAATCAGATTGTCCGAACTTTAAATGCTGACTTACTGCTTATTGACTATGGGCAAGAAACAGCCCTTCAATAACTCAGTTTCCTTGCTTTGTACCTGAGGTATCATAGAACTTACCTTGAACTTCAAAATTTATTGTAAAGATTGTGAGTGTTATACAGTAGATAACCACATGTCAGCTGCTTGAAATATATAATAGGCAGTCAAAACAGTTAACATTTCCACCGTTTTTATACAAAGTGGATGTCTGAGTTAGATAAAATGTTAATAAAAAACACCAAAGGTGCCAGTAGCTTCTTATCAGAATCTAGGTAAACATAGGAATACAGACTTATATTTTTACTCCAGCTAAAATGGTCCTTCTTCAATTACACAAAGAAACAAGACTCCAGCCTCTCAAATTTTGGGACCTCATGCTAATAGACCCTCAATTTGTTGATTTTTTTTTTGTATACCAACATTGGTATACATTTTGTATACCACTGGTTCATTAATTCACACATGTAGTGATGTTTTGCTGAAAATGTCAGAAGATGTTATGTTAAACTCAAGCATAATTCTTTGGGACTCTAAACACCTAATATACATGAGCTAGGAAAAGTCTTAAAAATGGGGAGAACTTTCCTCAAACAAGTGTTCTAGGAAATATTTTTCCTTAATAATCATGATAAAAAAATGTTGAATAAAGCACAAGTCCATGGAGATTTTAAGCCACCCCAGATAAGTGTTATAGTGAGGATAAGATATGTTTCCTGGCCCTTTGAGATTACAAAACATTACTACCAAATCAACATTAGAGTCATGATGAGAAATAAATAGGCATGGAATGTGAATTATACAGTCCAGATCAAATAGTCAATGGTAAATTTTTTAAAAGTAGATAGGAATGGTACTACAATTGATAACAGCAGGTAAGTAAGACTCTGCTTTTGGTCTCATTAAATATGTGAGCCCTCCCTTTTGTAGGCATTTAGAAGCCGGCCTGGACATTCCTAACTGAGGAAGTCTCCAAGTTTTAGGGCAACTACTAGGGAATGATAACCCAAAATAGAGAAACTAAAAGTTTTACTAAACCAGGAGTGTCGGGGGACTAACGTGATTAATTTGTTGAGGGGATTTTTGTAATAATATTATCATTATTAGTTAAAGAACCACTGAATTTCCTCCTATAATTCTGAAGATATTCTGTATTTCTTTTTCCTTAAGAACACAGTTTGCCAGATAGTATTGTTAGTAGAAGTGAGGGGTACTGGAAGAGAACAAATATACAAAGGGTGCCAAAAAATAATATACACATTTTAATAAAGGAAAAAAAACTGTATTTAAATTGCAATACTCAATATATACCAATTATGTTTGTTATATTGAATTTTATATCTTGTATCTCTTACAACTACAGATGTCAAATGTGACCTGAGTGTTACAATTTTAGTACACTTTTTTCCTTTTATTAAATCTGATACACTTTTTGACAGTGTGTGTAGGTACTCATGTTGGAAACTAAAAAGATCTTGATGACCTCCTTTTAGCTCTTTGGGAGATAATAAGCAATAAGCAGTATCTGTGTCCCATGTCAGCCCCTCCCCAGTCCCTGGAACTAGGCAGTTATTAACTTGGTTCCTTCACTGTTTATTAGTAGTTTGGTTTTCCTGAAATTCAATATTAAAGGAGTCACACAATATGAGATCTGTTTCACTTGGCTTCTGTTATTCCACACAATGTTTTTGAGGTTCAATCATGTTGTTGACTATCTTATTTATATTGTTATTAATATTTTATTTGTGGCTCACTACCATACTACTGTTTGTAAAGATTATTAATTCTTTCACAAGGTTTTGGACATAAGGGTTGTTCCAGTTTTGATTTATTATAAATGGAACAATTATACTTAAGCCTTGCGGTGCATGTATGCTTTCTCTTCTCTTGGGCTTATGCCTAGGAATAAGATTGGTCTGTCATCTGCAAAAAATACATGTAACTTATTAAGAAATTGTCAGCTGTTGCCCATAGTGGATACTATTTCATTCTCCCTGATAGTATATGATTGCAAGTTTCTCCCAGTCATTGTCAATTCTTAGTTTTGGCAGACTTTAGAATGAGTATGTATTCATTAAATTTGGTTTAAATTTGAATGTCCCTATTAGCCACTGGTGCAAAATATGCTTTCATAAGCTTATAGGCCCTTTATATATGCTCTCTTGTAAAGTAGATATTCTAAATTTTTGCTTTTATTTTTTCTTTTTACTTATTCATAGAAGTCCTTATATATTCTGCATTTAAGCCCCTACACTTACAGAATTTATTCTAGTAGGTAGGTCAATTTTCATTTTACAATTTTTTAAAGTTTTACATTTTATAAATTTGAATGTCTATGTGTTTACATGCATAGTATAACTTTTTCTCCTATGCTTTTTTCTCTGTTTTGAGAATGATATGCCTATATCAATATTGCAAACACTTTACTCCTCTATTTCCTTCTGAATGTTTATGTTTTTATCTTCTAGATGTGACATGTACAAGATTCTTTATTAATGTTTCTGTATGAAATGAAGATCAAGTCTGATTTTTCCCCCATTGAGATATCCATATATTTCAGAAGTATTTATTGTAAAGGTCACTTTTTCTCATTGAATTCTCTGGCATCTTTACAAAAATCAATTAACTATCTCATGTGGGACTATTCCTGTGATACTTATCTAGTTACATATGCACACCCATATATTTACACATATGCCAATATCAAACTGGTTTGATTAGATTTATTGTAAATATTAAAATTAGGTAGTGTAAATCATACAACCTTTTTATCATTATTCTGATTATTCTGACTCTTTATAATTACATGTAAAGTCTGTAATGAGTTTATCAAATTCTGCCAACAGCCTAATATAATTTTAAATGATGTTGTGTTGAACTTGCTAATAAATTTAAAAAGAAACCAATCACATCTTCTAACACCGAGTCTTTCATCATGAACATGATATATCTAGACAATTATTAAGATCCTTAACTTCCTCTCTGTGATCCTCTGATGTTTTCAGTAGAGAAATTTTTCATGTGTTATATCCACAAATATTTTATGTAGTTTGATAGCATGGCAAATGTCATTATTTTTATTTTCCAATTTTAAGAAAATGTAAATACATTTGTCTATGGATTTTAAAACCCACTAGTTACCAATTTCAAATAGCCCTCTTGCACAGTTGTTAAAATTTTCTATACACAAAATCATGTTGTACAAATAATGACAGTTTTAACTTTTGCACAAATTGGTAAATATTGTTTTGAATTATTAAAATGGTTAGAACCTTCATTACTTAGTATATACAAGTTGTGAAAATGGTCATTTATTACTTCGGCCAAATCTTGAGTCATGAGGAGGGAAATCAATCTTTCTATGTTACTTGAAGATTTTCATAGGTGTATTTATCAGTTGAGAAAGATTTTTTCCAGTAGTAATATCTGAGAGGCTTAATTTTATGTATCAAAAATAGGTGTTGAATGTCAAATCCCATATATGCATGTAAATATCCCTTGATATTTTTCCTTTCCTCATGAATGTGGTAAATTAACACTGTTGATTTTCAATAAAAAATTCCTTTACCTTCCATGTATAAACTCCTTTTATGACACATAATCCTCATTGTAATTGATGCATTCTATTAGTGATCATGTCGGTAAGACCTTGGAGCTTCTAGGTTTATGAGGAATTTGAGCATATAGATTTATTTTTCTTTTTGATACTAGTATTAGAAACATATTGGCACTATTAAATCAGTGAAGAAGGTTACTCTGTCCCTATTTCCTGAGAATTTTTGTGCAGAATTATAATTTTTTTCCATAAATGTAATAGAGTGACTGAATTTAGGAGTAGAGGTATGTTGATGAAGTTTTTAATTGTAATAATTTCTTCAATGGATCTAAAGGATAGTCAGATTTTTTTGTCTTCAAGGGACCTGTCAATTTTATCTAAATAGTCAAATAAATTGATCTCAAGCTGTGCATAACTCCTTTTGATGTCTTTGGAATATCTATTAAATGGCTTTCACTTATTTATATTATTAAAAAACTCCCATTCCATTTTCTTATGCCTTTAGTTTCTTTCTTTTAAGCATTAGTTATCAATTGAATGTTTCTACTTTGAACATCACTTGCCTCAATCACTGTTTAATTTCAAGATTTTTTCTTTTTTAAAAAAGATAGGTGTTTATTGTGATGTTACAAGGTACGGCTTTCTTTTTATTTAACCTACTTGGGATTTGCTTTTGAAAGTGTAGTTGTGGAATTGTCATAAATTTTGAAAACATTTTAGCTATTATATATTAAAATTTTTGTGACCTATTATGTGTGTCTTATTTATTTGACTCAAATTAAACATCCTTCATTAATTAATCTTACCTCTTTTGGCTTTATCTTTTTGTTTTTCTTTGCCCATACCAGGTTTTTTTAATGATCTGTCTTCCAGTTCCACAGCTATGCCTTAACTGTCTTCTATTGTTTTACAACCATTATTAAATTCTTAATTTTATGTTTCCATAAGAAATTTTAACAGCACAGTGCACTGTTTTTCTATGTTCTTATAGAATTTGGTCCAAATTGTCTTAGATTATCATTGTCAAATGTGGAAGGTCAAAATGATTATAAACTAATAATAATTCACATTTTAAACTATTTTTTAGATATTGAAATTATTCAGTTCATTTATTTAATTATCCTCCATATTGGTAACTATAATTTTAAAATTACACATTGACAGGTAATGGCAGAATAATCATGAGGGAAAGACTGGTAAATTCCTTTTATTACTTATAGAAATTTAATAAATAGTGCAATCTGGTTCATAAATGAATTTCTTATTTGCACATATTGGATAATTATAGGAGAGTCTTCTTGGTTTCAATCAACAATAAAACAATAAAAAAAATTTTTGCTTGCTGGGCATGGTGACTTATGCCTGTAACTCTAGCACTCTGGGAGGCTGAGAATTGCCTGAGCTCTGCTCAAGCCTGAGCCAGAGTGAGACTTTGTCTCTAAAAATAGCCAGGTGTTGTGGCAGGTGCCTGTAGTCCCAGGTACTGGGGAGGCTGCAGCAAGAGAATCACTTAAAGCCAAGCATTTGAGGTTGCGGTGAGCTGTGACACCACATCACACTGCCGAGGGTATCAAAGTGAGACTCCGTCTCAAAAATAAATAAATAGATAATAAAAAAATAATTTTGCTTCTTTGTGGTTCTAATATCATGACATTGTCTTATGGTGAATATTTTAAGAAAATGTCTATTCTATGGAAGCCAAGCAGCCAGTCTTCTGAGAAATCATCTTGTATAACTTTTTTTTTTTTTTTTTTAAGACAGAGTCTCACTTTGTCATACTTGGTAGAGTACTGTCATCATAGCTCACAGCAATCTCAAATTCTTGGGCACAAATGATCATCTTGCCTTTGACTCCTGAATAGCTGGGACTACAGGCACCTGCCACAATGTCTGACTATTTTTTACAGTTGGAGTCTCACTCTGACTCAGGCTGATTTCGAACCCCTGAGCTCAAGCAATCCACTTACCTCAGCCTCCCATAGTGCTGGGATTACAGGTGTTAGCCACCACACCTACCTCATCCTGTA
Organism: Galago senegalensis; assembly: GCA_963575145.1. Classification (NCBI taxonomy): domain Eukaryota; kingdom Metazoa; phylum Chordata; class Mammalia; order Primates; family Galagidae; genus Galago; species Galago senegalensis. The sequence goes on along the minus strand of CAUYTI010005924.1, from coordinate 58,732 downwards.
TAACTTTTCAATTATTAGTAGTTGAATTTTAATTGATTGGGGTAAATTTTACACTCATTTGAGAGAAATTACTCAGGAACCTATTCTTCAATGTGTTTAACAATGGTTTGATTATAACATGTTCTATGACCAAAATTACTGTGATAAAATCCCACTTGAATAATGCATATGACCTACCATGTATTAAGCTAGGAACATAATTATCTGAATGAGAAATTTACTTATGACATCATCAGTATAAATGGAATTATTTACACAAGGGAAAAAGAATTTAGGCCAGCCAACAAGCCTTATAACAGATCCATCAAGATAAGCCACACTTGATCACTGATTCAACAATTTATTTTGAAACTGTCAGGTATTAGGAACTAATAGGCATAAAAAAAAAAGAAGAAGAAGAAAAGGTAAACTCCAAATTCAACAGAGTTAAATTCAAGATTATATTGTTTCACTTATAAAAAATTCAAAACATCTATTTTTCAATATATTTCTTTAGGGGTTATATAAGACCAGCTGTCCACACTTACCTTTTCACCAATTAAATGGGAAGGAATAGCACCTTACAAACATTGGTGCAGTAACTAGTTAACAATGGAGATGAAAAGTTCTTAGACTCTAACAAGAAAAATAAGAAAAATAAATGCAAAATGTTGCCTTTTAATCCAGAAATGACATTTAATAGAAAATAATCTAGGAGCAGCCATACAAGGCAGTAAGTGCAGCGGTGTTTTTTTTTTTTTCTTTCACTAAAAAGAGTAACTTGACAGTCAACGATTCTAATGTCAGATCTAAGCTAAAATAATATAGCAATAGTATACAGTGCAGTCAGTCTGATTCTACTGCTTTAATTTGAAGCACTTGAGAAATAGTGCTTAATTTTGGAATTTTTATTTAAAGAAATCTATAAATCAGTCATGTCATATCCACAGGATTTTGATCTGGGTGAAGAGAAGGCTAGAACATGAATCATATCATCTAAAGAATTTTAGGAAGAAGTGTGAATGTTTGCCTGAATAAGATGTAAGTATTTGAAAGTCTATGCAGAACAGGGGTTTGGGTTTTTATAATGAAGAAGCTATGACAGGGTTGTCTAAAAATGGAATTTTTTTTTTTTTTGCCTTTAAAGTTGTTCAAGAAGAAACTAAAGGAATTTTAGAAAGAATTTTAAAAGGAGGATTCAAATATCTAAATATCTGATGATCAAAACAGGAAATGAGGTAACTTTTAAGTTTCCTTCTGATCAAGATCTGCTCTGGGTTTTGTGAAAACCAACTATCAAATTCATTGTTGTCTCCATCAACCCTTTTAATACATGCTCAGTTTTAAAACTCAGAGGCCATTGCCTTTATCATATCCCTTATATTTTGCATATTCCTTGTTTTGTTTATCTTTGAAAATGTCTAATTTATGACTCAGATTTTTGCTTGTAGTCTACATTAGCATTATTTTAATAGCTTTATATTGGAATCAACAGTTTTTTTTCAAAACTGGTCCTGTGAAATTTCTCCAGCCTAATGACAACCCTTGTTAGCCTAGGAGGAATGGAGATACCTCCTCTGTTACTACACTTCTTAGTTTCCCAGGAGCGCCATAGCAAATTATCACAACTATGGCATCTTAAAAGAACAGAAATTTATTCTTTTATGCTACTCAAAGCCAGAAGTCTGAAATCAGGTGTCAGCATGACCATTATCACTCCGAAAACGGTAGGAGAGAATCGCTATGTGCCTCTTCCAGCTTCCAATGGCCCCAGGTGTACCTTTGATTGAGGCAGGAGGACCCCAAACTCTTCCTCTGTCTCCACATTGCCTTCCTCCTCCATGAACCTCTCTGTGTCCTCTCCTGTCTCTTATAAGGACACTCATTAAATTTTGGAGGCTATCACGATCCATTATGATTTTATTTCAATTCTTACCTTAAATTCATCTGTAAAGGCGCTATTTGCAAATAAAGTCACATTTTGAGGTTCTGGGTGAACATGCACCTTTCGGGGCAAAGAACGACTGACTTCTTTCTGCCCCACAAACATATCTGTGTCACACTGACAGTTTGGATTTCAGCCTGGGCTTCAATTTTTTTCAGCACTCTTATAAGAACCATATACGACTTATTCTTCATTTTCATGAAGCAGCAGTAGAGGCCCTGCAGTATTTCAATGTGGACCTGTCTTTCCAGTGATTTGTTTACAATCACATGATAAAATTAATTTCAGACTTTTTATGGTAAATTTAACAAAGCAACTCTTACATATGTGCCTTTAAGGAGAACCATTGGAAGCATTAAAGAGTAAACGATTTTTATAACTCACTTAATTGTATATTTGTAAACAATGTTTCCATGCTCTGTTACCAGAATACCAATTTTCTTGGAAAGATCTAATTTTAGCTTATTCATACCTGAAGCTAAAAAATAATATCACTGAATTACTTCCAAAGCATGTAGATATCAGACATCAGATCAGTTGTAGATAAACTGAAGCAAATTACAAATCATTGTGACATTTGTTTTTAAGCACTGAAAATGGCACATATATTAACAAATATCTTAAGCTATTTTTGCCTTAAGAAAAATTTTCATCTAACCATCATTAAACTTCTGAAGCCACATAGGACATGTATAAGTAGTTACTGAGGACTAATATATTATTTTATCCTCAATTATTTATCACCATTTTACAGAACATGAAGCAATTGCATTTTAGAGTTTTATTCCTTCAGTAATTCTCCAGCTACTGAAATTTTTACTTACTACTTAATGCTTCCAAAATGTCTTTGGGGATTTTCAAACTGTAGTTGTCTGTCATGCTCTTTGAATACAGAATGCTCTAATACTTGTAATAACAATAAACATCTCAAAAAGTTAATTCCAGAAATATGCAATTAACAGAGCCTGTATCTAAACCGTAAATCAAAGAGCAAACCAGAAACTGAAATAAAGCAGCACTAATTGTGTGCTGAGAATAAATGAAACACCAGAGGATTGGTTTTATGCTAATTCTCCTTTTAAAGAATAAACGGTCTCTGAGTTGGTGGACTTGGTCCGTGCTGAGGGAGAGAGGCCATAAAGTTGTCCATGGTGGGCGTTATCCGGAGACTGGCCAGTCACGCCTTCTAAATATGTGATTCATTTACCTTTCTTCCCAAAGAGAAAATTCTTCCCAAACTGAGTACTGTGGTCCGTGCTGGGATATTTCCTTCTTCTTCTTCTTTTTTTTAATGTAAATTATGGGCTTTAATCAATAATCATAATATATCAATATTTCCTCAATTGTCACAAATGTATCACAGTTATGGAAGATGTTAACACCACCTCCTGGTGGTGGTGGCTCATGAGGAGGTATATGGTTTATCTCTGTGCTTTCTGATCAGTTATTTGGCAAATTAAAAACGTCTCTAAAAATAGTAATTTAAAATAAAAGGAAATATAAAACCAAAGCTATTACCTAGAACATAGCACAGTTGTTAAAATGATGTAGAAGTTTTTAGAAACCAGAACATGCAGGATAGAAAAAAGCAATATTTGCAGGATATTTCCTTCTTATCCTACTTTCTTTTCCTTTGGTTTTAATTGCGACAAGGCAAATTCTGTGTGATATTATTTTCTCTTCTACGGTTTTCTACATGATGTGTTCACATCATGGTTGAGAACTGTGACTCATCGGAGGTACTCTTAAAATCAAGTCTTGGAAAAAGAAAAAAGAAGAAAAAAAAGAAAGTCTTGGACTAAAATCAGAACCAAATAATTTCTGACCCTTTAGGAAATCAATGGTATGTAGACATGTTTTTTAAAAAAAGAATGTCAAGTGCTAGTGAGAAAGCTTAGGGATTGAAAATTTAGTCTTTGATTTCTGCAGTTGAAACTTAAATAAGACTATAAATGAACTTTATTTCTGCATTTCAATTTATCTGTATATCTCTTGAGAAATGAAAAATGGTAGCACATTAACTGACTATTAATTACTTTCTGATATCCTGATGAAGCGTGATAATTTAAAAACTCGTGCTTATCACCAGCTTGTAGGCTAAGATCATTAAATATTATGTCACAACATCTGAGTACTATTATTTTCTTTCCCTGGTTTATAACATTAAAACTTTTTCTTAATGAGCACCCAATAACCTTCAGACTGCCCTGCCCTCTGATACTAATGAGAGGAGAGTAAGTTAGAATATTAATAGGCCTACACCCACATATAATACAATTAGGAAATGTTTATTTCTGCTGAATTCTAAGATTGGAAATACTGGGTGACACTCCTCAAAATCAATCCACAGAGTAGCTAGCTGCCTGCAAAGCTTGCCTCTGTCCAAGGCTTTTGGAGTATACACATTTCTTGACAAATTACAGTTGTATATATTTTTAGGGTATGATGAGAAATGTCCCTGCATGTATATAACGTGGCATGATTAAATCAAACTTCATTAACATACACATCAACTCAGTTTCCTATCACTCTTTGTAACAGGACACTTGAACTTACTTGGTGTGGCTCAGCACCTGTGTCTCAAGTGACTAAGTTGCCAGCCACATACATCCAAGGTGGCAGGTTCGAATCCGGCTCAGGCCCGCCAAACAACAATGACGGCTGAAACCAAAAAATAGCCGGGCATTGTGGCAGGCGCCTGTGGTCCCAGCCACTTGGGAGTCTGAGGCAGGAGACTCGCTTGAGCCCAGGAGTGGGAGGTTTCTGTGAGCTGAGATGCCATGGCACTCTACCCAGGGGGACAGCTTGAGGCTCCTGTCTCAAAAAAAAAAAAAAAATTTACTTGGTGTGCCATCCCCTTCCATAAATAAGTGTGAGGCACAGTAGCTGCCTTAGCCTTTGCGCCCGTTTTCCTCTCTTACTTAAATAATTGAAAGTCAATATTTTTTTCCTTGGTAGAGAAGAGAGTACAGACAGAAACTGCAGATGGATAAAATATCTTGAGGTTTTTATCTGTTGGAAAGAATGAAAATTTCATCAGATGCTTCAAGAAAAAACAAAACAAACCAATATGGATTCCTAACTAATCTTGTGGTTTGTGATGTGATATCCATAAAATTAGTTTGGAGTACAATAAAAAATACATTATTTTGTTAATGATAGGTATTCAGAAAAGCACCTGAAAAGTTATATGATGTCAAATAAAAAATGAAAAAATAGCCCAGAGCAGTGGCTCACTTCTGTAATCCTAGAACTCTGGGAGGCCAAGGTGAGTGGATTCCTTGAGGTCACGAGTTTGAGACAAACCTGAGCAAGAGTGAGATCCCATCTCTGCTGAAATGAAAAACTGAGGCAAGAGGATTGCTTGAGCACAAGAATTTGAGGTTACTGTAATCTATGATGCCATGGCACTCTACCAAGGGTGACAAAGTGAGACTGTCTCAAATAAAACAAAAACACACCTGTAGTCCGAGGTGTTTGGGAGGCTGAGGCAAGAGAATTGCTTAAGGCTGGGAATTTGAGGTTGCTGTGAGCTGTGATGCCATAGCACTCTACTGAGGGTGGCATAGTGAGACTCTGTCTCAGAAAGAAAAAGAAAAAAAGAAAGAAAGAAAGAAAGAAAGAAAGAAAGAAAGAAAGAAAGAAAGAAAGAAAATATATATATATAGATATACATATAAGTTTTCACTTTGCAAAGTGTCTAACAGTAATTAGCTATAGCAGAGCTTTTGTGTTTTATATAAATATAATGGATAAGAAATTAACATATTAGAAAAATGTCTCCTAAAATAACTCATACATAGTCACTATAATGAAGAATTTAAAATTTTATTATAACTTTTCTGACAGGATTTCAAATCCATTACATTGAATAAAAATCTCAGAAACTGAACTTAGCTGTTACCACATTTTTAACTCTCAGATAAAATCTATGTAGAACATTCCGTCTCACTTAGGAACATTAAAATGACTATAAAGGATGATGAGGAATTTCCAAAGTAATCATTTATAATAAAGTAAATAATAAACATTTATTACATAAAATAAATTATAAAGAACATTTAGAGAGAAAAAATGGTGCCAACAAATATTATAGTTTCGAATATTATTCAAAGTATGTTATCCTTATATATGTGTGGTATCAGCACAATGTGATGAAAAGTTTCTGACCTATATAGACACATGGATTTCTCACAGTAGGGCTAGCATTGCCTTTTTATCTACTCATTTTTTCTCTCTCTTTTCTTGTGATCATTATCCTTATTCTTATCCAGCCCTGATCCCACTGCCTCAGTTTATTGCCTTATTAAGATACTGAGTACATGTTTTTAAAAGTAAACATTGTGGGCAGCACCTGTGGCTCAGTGAGTAGGATGCTGGCCCCATATACCGAGGGTGGCAGGTTCAAACCTGGCCCGGTCAAACTGCAACAAAAAATAGCCGGGTGTTGTGGCAGGCACCTGTAGTCCCAGCTACTTGGGAGGCTGAGGCAAGAAAATCGCCTAAGCCCAGGAGTTGGAGGTTGCTGTGAGCTGTGACGACACAGTTCTCTGTTGAGGGCGACACCATGAGACTCTGTCTCTAAAATAAATAAATAAATAAAGTAAACGTCTCATAGGTAAATTCCAGTGTGTAGGTGGTTTATTGTCTACAGTCTAGTAGAATTCTAGTGAGAATAGGTAAAAAACAAATCCTAAGAAAACATTTTGGTTCTCAACCGTCCTAATGACTTTATGTACTTTCATTGTTAAAAAGGGTTGCGACCCACAGGTTGAGAAACAAGTGGTGGCTAAAACACTATTTTCCTCCTAATATTTCTGCTTCTTCCTTTTGTTCAGTCACTTTTATTTTCTAATTAAAGCTTTGTTTGTGACATCTTTAAATGTAGATTATGTTCAAATTTATTAGATGCATAGTTCTGCATATGTATAGGAAAATTATAGCACTATATAAAATTAAGGTAGGAAAGAGGTAAAAACAAGTAAAGTACAGCAAAAAGGCATTGCGGCTCATGTATAATTATTTGACGGAACCATCAGTACCATCCTATTGTTTCATTAATGAAATAAAATAGACACTAGGTTTTATGAAATATAATGAATAAGAAATATTTGATAATCTTCCCAACAAGTTAAAATCACACTTGTATACAGGCTTAGCATCATAAGAATCTCTGTACTACATAAAGACTGTGGCATTATGTGCAGCTTTGCTTTTTATCAGATGTCAGATAAAACATATGAATAGATAATGTACTCAAGAAAAACGTACAGTGTGATCATATATTTATTACAGCAAAATGATAGTGGCTTACAGTATATTGAGCCACTGCATACTTGAACAGTATATTTCTGTTTAATTACAACACATTTGCTTGATTTTTGTTATCATTGTTTGCTTTTAATATTTACGATTAAATTTTAGAGTTTCTAAACCTACTGGTTAAAGTGGTATTTGAGTCTATTTGAAAACATTAAAAATATAAAATATACTGACATCTGACATTTAGAGGTATTTTACAGTTGACAAATATGGGAAGTTGAAAATTTGTCAAATTAGGATACGTTCTTTATCCTTTAAGCTTAAAACACAGATGTGATTTTTTTCTCATGTGAACATTATTTTTCAAATTACTTTCTATTTACAAAATGTACTCAAACGCCTGGTTTCTTCTGAGGTCATCTAGGCCAGCTCTTATGTTAAAGGACTTTTAAAAGCATAATTAATGCAATACACACACAGGTCATATCACATTTTGAAACAAAGCAGCAAGCACTCACCAAGAAGGGCTTAACATTTTCCTGCTCCAGGGTAATACACTCATAAATCTCTTTGGCTTTCAACCCCACAACAATGCTATACACTATGCCCTTTTTATTTTATGTGTCACTACTCATGAATTTATAAATGCAGCCACTTTTCTTATTTTCCATGCTTCCTCATACACAGACATGATATTAGTCTTTTCTGAAATAACCTCATGTACAAGTCAACAAATTTTCTCCACCTTTTTCGGAAGGTATGGTATTGTTGACTCACTAACGTTGAACTTATGGTCAACTTAGTCATACTTTTTGTAGTCATATGGCGACTGACGTAGGTGTTGATATTCAGCAATGAGGTATGTCAGGAACTTAATTGTCAGTACTGTATAAAAGCACATACACATGACATGCACACATTTTGTTAATACACCATGAGTGGCCATGCACTTAGGTAAACCCACATCTTTGGAAGTGTAAATTATACTGCAATAAATATTCAAGTGTGTAGCGACCCGTGGGGCCCCTATGGCCCTGGTCTCAATCACCGCAGGAAGGAACCAGGCATGATGAGGATTAGAAGTACAAGCTTGAGGGAGGCTGGCTAGCCCTTCTTTGCAGGGTAGCCCTGAGCAACCTCCATGCTACCCTTTTATTGATACAGAACAATACAGGAGAGGGGAATATTAGACAGCGACTATGTGCTGAAGACTCGCTCTTTCTCCATAAGGAACACCTACGGATGAATGGCCTGAGGTCCACCCCTCAGCTGCAGATCATCTTGCTCAGATGTCATCTGGCTCTTGGTGTTCCCTAAACAAGTGCTGGTGTCTTTTTGATAAAATGATTTCTTTTTGTTTACGTAGATACCCAGTAGTGAGGTTGGTGGATCTAATGGTAGGTCTACTTTCAGTTTTTTGAGGAATCTCAATACTGTTTTTGATAGAAGTTGACTAATTTTCAGTCCTCTCAACAGTGCATAGCATTCCTCTCTGCATCCACACGAGCATCCATTGTTTCTTGGCTTTTTAATAACAGACATTTTGATGGGGGTAAGGTGATATCTGATCACAGTTTTATTTTCTTTACCCTGATGATTAGCAATGTTGAGCATTTGTTCATGTTCCTTGACCGTCTGTCTATCTTTTTTGAACAGTTTCTCTTCATGTCTTTTGGCCACTTTTAATGAGATTGTTTGCTTTGTTCTTGCAAATTTTTTTGAGTTCATTGTAGACTCTGGATATTAGCTCTTTATCAGATATATAGTTTTAGAATATTTTATTCCATTTCGTAGGTTGTCTATTTGTTATGTTATTTCCTCTTCTGTGCCAACTTATTTATTGTTATTGTTGCAGTAATTGCCTTTGGTGTCTCAGTCATAAGTTCTTTCCAACATTGATGTCTAAAAGAGTTTTTTCCTATGGTTTCTTCCAGAATTTTTATGGTTTTATGCCTTCCATTTAAGTCTGTTAGCCTTAATAAGGATTAATTTTTTAAGTGCTGAGAAAATATGGGTTCTGTTTCTTTATTCCGCATGTGGGTATCCAATTTTCTCAGTACTATTTATTGAACAGCAATTCTTTTCCCCATATTGTTATTGTTTTCTTTGTTAATGATTAGCTAGTTATAGCTAGATGGCTTTAACTTGGTTCTCTGTTCTGTACCATATCTCAATTTTTAGACCAATACCATGCTGTTTTGCTTAGTGTAGCACTGCAGTACAGTTTGCAGTCTGATTACGTAACACTTCTAGTTATTTTCTGTTTGTTTAAGATTCCTATTGCTATTTGGGCTCTTTTTTGGTTCCATATCAAACATCAAATTATTTTTTCAAGATCTGTGAAATATGAAGTTTGTATTTCGATGAGGATTGCATTTAATCTGTAAATCACATTGGGCAGTGTGGACATTTTAATAATGTTTATTTTACTGATTTATGAGCATGATGAGATTTTCAGTTTGTTTTCTGTCATCTGCAATTTCTTTCATCCGTGTTTTATAGTTCTCCTTATAGAGTTCTTTCACCTGCTTGGATAGGTATATACTATCTTCATTTCTTTTTCTTTGTGCATTTGATAATTATGTTTGCTTTTAAATAATAAATACAACTTTAAATAAGTTCAATTCCAAAGTCAATATTTTAAATATTTAATTTTTGACTTGTTATAATTAAGTATAAATCCTCAGTATTTTATTTTCTTTGCAGCTATTGAGTCTTTGATTTGACTCTCAACTTGACTGTTGCTGGTTCACAGAAACACTGCTGATTTGGGTGCATTAATTTTATAACCTGTGAGATTGCTTAATTTATCAATTCCAGGAATTTGGGGATGGAATCTTTTGAATTTTCTACATACAAGATCCTGTATCATCAGTGAAAGCAATAGTTTGACCTACTCTTTCCTGATTTAGATATCTTTTATTTCTTTCTCTTATCTGGTTTCTCTGGCTAGGACTTCCAGTACTTTGTTGAATAGGGTGGTGACAATGAATACCCTTTTCTTGTTCCTTTTCTTAAGGAGGAATGCTTTCGACTTTTCTCCATTCCACATGATGTTAGCTGTGAGTTTGTCATGTATGGCTTTTATAATTTTGAGGTATGTTCCTTCTATGCCTTGTTGATTAGGGGTTTTATCAGGAAAGGGTGCTAGATATTGTTGGATGCTTTTTCTGCATCTACTAGGATGATCATATGGTCTTTGATTTTCTTCTGTGTATGTGGTAAATCATCATTTAATATGTGTAGGTTTAGACATCCTTGGTCCCTAGGATGAAGCCTACTTGGTCACAGTGGATTATTTTTTTTTGAATGTGCTATTGAATTCAGTTTCTTACTATTTTATTGGGATTTTGCATCAATATTTGTTTATTGTGTCCTTTCCTGGCCTGTGTCAAGGTGATAATAGCTTTGTAGAATGAGTTGGGGAATATGCCTTCCTTCCTAATGTTAGAGAACGATTTCTGCAATATGGGTATCAGCTCTTCTTTGTATGTCTAGTAGAATTCCCTCTGATCCAGGGCTTCTATTTTTGTTACTGGGAGATTTTTTACTACAGCAGTGATGTTCAAGCTCATTATTCATCTGTCTTTTTAAATATTCCTTTATATATGACAGGCTTTATTTTCTTTCAGCTTTTAAAATTAATTAAAATATGATATTAATAAATAATGCAATATTTAAAATCTTTAAATATCAAATCATAATTTTTATGAATACTCTGGTTAGCAACCCCATAAATATAGAGGAGTACCTTCTTTTTCACTTTTTAAAATTAAGTTACATATTATAAAATTCAATTTTTTCAGTTTACATTTCTGAGAGTTTTGCCAGAGTTCTACAATCCTATAGGCATAATCACAAGAAAGATGTAGGTGCGTTCCATCACCAGAGAAAATTTCCTCTTTCCACTTTCCAGTGACTACCTCATCCCTCCACCATCTCCATTAATTTTTTTTTGTCACTATATATTGCCTTTTCTAGAAGGCTAAAGAAAGAAATTTTATGGTACATGGCATAGTGTTTTTAGTCTAAGTGCTTTTACTCACTATTGTTCATTTCAGATACTTTTTGGCATTTCTCAAACTTCATATTTTCAAATTGCTGCATAATATTCCATGTGTAGATGCAACTCAGACTGTTTACCTACCACCCAGGGATAGTCTGGGTAGCTAGTTTGGACAATTATAAATAAAGCTTCCATACATATTCACATACAATTTTTGCGTAAACATAAGCTTTTATTTCAGTTGAGTAAATACTTGGAAGTAAGATTGCTGGATATTTTAGTAAATGTTTCTTTAATATTTTCAGAAACTGCCAAAACCTTTCTTTCAAAATAGTTGTACTGTTTTATATTTCCACAATCAATGTATGAGAGTTTCATTTGCCTGGCATCCTTGAAAACGCATAGTCATGGGTTCAAGGTTATCTTTGTGGTGGCAGTTTGCTTCTTCGTTTTGGTTCTTAGCCATTCTAATAAGTATGTGCTGATATCTCATTGTGGAATTATTTTGTGTTTTCCCTAATGGTTAATAATGAGGTATTTTCATAGTTTCTGTTCTATTGATGTCTTCATTGTGTGTCTGTGTGTTTTTAGTTTTGAAAAATTCTTTTATTTTTAAAATGCAAGCCCTATATCACATAATTGATTGCACAGCATTTCTCTCTTTCTAGGGCTTTTCTTTTATTATTGAACAGTATTTTCTAAGATCAAGGGTCGTATCTTGCCATGATTTTAATGGTACATGTTTTGGTAACATATATATGGAAAATTTGCCAAATTAAAGACTACAAATGTCTTTTTTGGTGGGTTTTTCCAGTAGTTTTATTGTTTTAGATTTTATATTTAGATTCATGTGTCACAGTAAGTTAATTTTATAAGATACAAAGTACAGCTGAAGATACTTTTTTTTCCTTCTCAATGTTGAAAATTCTCACTATTATTGTTAAAAATGTCTTCCATTGTTCACTATTTAATTTAAACCATTGTTGAAAATCAATAGACCATATAGATGAGCGTATTTCTGACACACTATTGGGTTACTCAATTCCAATCACCTATGTGGCTAGTCTACATATCTGTAATACTGTACTGTTTTGAGGCATGCTGTTTAATAGTAAACCTTGAAGTTAGATACTGAAATTCGACTAACCTTGTTCTTCTTTATAAAAATTTGTAGGATATTCTTATTTCTTTTCATTACCATTTAATATTATGAATTTTTATAATTTGGATAATATTATACTGAAATTTGAAATAGAATTTGGACTCAATATATCAACTACTAAGTACTTTTAGGAAAAGGTTTAAGAAGCTCCGTTCTTGTCCCAGTTAGCTGATCTTTTTATTATAAAATGGGCATTTAATTTCACCAGATTATTTTTGTGTACTTATTGAGATTATCATATATATTTTTACATTTGTTGTTAATAATATGTCATTTTATTAACTGATTCTTTACGGCTGAACCAGCTTTTACAGTCAGGATAAACCTACTGGTCATGATTTATTATGCTTTTTGTATATAGTTGTATTATATTGAGTTTTTGTTTGTCTTTTTCTTATGAATATTAACATAAACTTTTTAATCCCTATAAAATCTTGTTTAATGGGTCATAATAATGCTAGCCTGTTAAAATGAATTTGGGGGCATCCTTTTCTCCTACATCTTCTGAAGGAAACTTTGCACCATTGGAATAATTTTTATCTTAGGTGTTTGGTAGAATTTTCTAGTGAAGCTGTTGGGACTTGCTATTTTGTTTGGAGCTATTTAACTAAGAATTTAATTTTTTAATATGTAATACATTCTAGATTATAAATTTATTCTAGGTTGATTAGATCTAGACCAATTATATTTTTTAAACAATCTGTTTACTTTATCACAGTAGTTGAATCTATAGGCAAAGAGTTGCTCGTGGCATTTTATTTTCCTGGTAATTTCTGTAGGCTCTAGGATCATGTTCCCTTTTTTATTTCCTCATATTTCCAATTTTTGTCTTCTTTTTTCTGACTTTATCATCACAGTAAATTAGTTATAATATTAGTTTCCTATTGACATCTTAAAATTAGATAAAATTATGTAATTTAGCACTATAAAACAACATAAATTTGTTTTTTAGTGTTCTCTTGATTAGACATGTAAACTGGCTTGGCTTGAATTGGTTTTTCTGGTCTCAGCATCAAAGATAAAATCAAAGTGTTTAATCAACTGAGCTCTTGTCAAGAGGCTCTGAGAGGAGTCCATATTCAAGTTCATTTTGGTTGCTGGCAGAATCCACTTCCTCGTAGTTGTGGTAGTATGTTCTCCATTTCCTTGCTGGCTGGCTTTCAGCTGGGAGATGACAGAAGCTCCTAACTGGATCTCTTAGGGCCTTATATGTTCACTCTAATGGCAGAGCCACCAACGCTGTGTTCCATGTTTAGACCTCTCCAATTTCTCCTGCTGCCGCGTTCCTCTGACAGACATTTCCAGCTTTCTTTTTAATCATAAGGTTCTTAGGAATTAGACTAGGACCATCTGGATAATCCAGAATAATCGCCCTAATTTATGGTCACTTGGTTAGAAATCATAATTAGATCAGTAGGTCACTTCACAGCAGGATCAATTAGTGTCTGGTTGAATAACCAGGGACAGAAACTGGAAGAAGAGGAGACACTTTGAGGTTGTGTCTACACTTTCAAAGACCAGTTTTGGTGTAGTGAAACTTTTACATATCTTTCTGTTCTCAGGTTTAAAATATTTTCCCTTGTAAGTATTATTCTATCTGTACTACTTGTCATTTGTCTCTACTACTATTTGTTTTAATTTGATTTCTTAATCCTTCATTTTTTTTTGCATCTTATTTCGTAAGGTAGACACTCACAGCACTTTTGTGATATTCCTTTATTTCTAGAATAAGCAATTAATGTGAATAAATTTCCTTGTAAATACTGTTAATTTATATCTCACAAATGTAGCTAGGTTATATTTTAATTTTCATTGAATCCAAGCTATTTCTATCTTACCTGATACTTCCTCTTTGACCTTTGGACTGTTCAGATATGTGTTCTTTAATTACCAAAATATAGGCAATTTACAAATATCCTTCCAATAATCACTTCATTTTTTTTTTTGTTAAATCAAGGCTGTGTACATTAATATATTTATGGGGTACAATATGCTGATTTTATATACAATTTGAAATACTTACAACAAACTGGTTAACACAGCCTTCAAATTTAACACTGCTGTTATACCAGATAACATTATATGTCTTTTCAATTTGTGTTTATTTTTATGACATGGCATATTGTCTATTCTTCCTTTTTTTTTTTTTTTCTGCAGTTTTTGATCTGGGCTGGGTTTGAACCTACTACCTCTGGCATATGGGGCCGGTACCCTACTCCTTTGAGCCCATATTGTCTATTTTTATGACTGTTTTATGTTTATTCTTTTGTTGGTTAGTTTTTTATTTTTTATTAAATGATAACTATGTACATTAATGCAATTCTGGGGTACAGTGTGGTGTTTTCATATAGAATTTGAAATATTTTCATCAAACAGGCTAACATAGCCTTCATGTCATTTTCTTAGTTATTGTGTTCAGATGTTCATATTCTACTCTTAGAAAGATTCACTTGTACCCTTGTAAGATAAACCATAGAAGTGATCCCTCCAATCACCGTCCCTCTCCCATTCCCCCACCCCTCTCCCTCCCCACTACCCATATTCTTAGGCTGTTATTAGGTTATAGATTTCATATGAAAGCTATAAATTAATTTCATAATAGGGTTGTGTACATTAGATACTTTTTCTTCCATTCCTGTGATACTTTGCTAAGAAGAACGTTTTCCATCTCCATCCATGTGAACATGAAGGACATAAAATCTCCATCCTTCCTTATGGCTGTTGGTTAGTTTTTATATGCACCAAACACTTGGAGAGTATTAACAGTGATGTTTACACTTTGTGTATGTTTACTGATTTCTTTCGTTTCTTCTATAAATAATGGAGATATGAATGTTGAAATTTAAAACTATAATTGTAGATTTGGATTGCTGGGATTTTAATTGCTATCTTTCTTTAGTTTGTACACTGAGTATGATATGCTTCTATTTTATCACCAGTGTTTTCCAGATTCTTAAGCACATTTGGAATTTTTAATGTGCACTTATATTGAATTGTGTGGTGTCAATATTTTTAAATTAAACGTGTGTATATGTGAATGTGTGTGTCTTCCTAAATATAGTAAGCATAGTTTTTGTTTTCTTTTGGTGTCTGATTATTCCAGTATGTGATTATTTGTAGGTCTATTTCTAAACCCTATGGATTAATGCATGTACTTAAATAAATTTTTGAGCTATGCACTATCTTGGGAAATTATTTTGGGGAATTTTATCTTTAAGTTATAGTTTTAAGATAAATTTTACGATAGAGAATTACCCTCTGCTATGCCAGTCACCAGGGAATATTGCCTATCTGGTATTTTATACTTAGTTCAAAATTTTTACTTTTGAACACTTAGATTACATAAATTGAGGTTGAGTAGGTCAACTTCCCCCACCAATTACATAAATTTAATCTACAAATGGTGAGGATGAGCTATTTTCTATAACATCTCATACTCACTTTATCCTCCAGTTTTCTTATTACTGTGGTCAGTTTTACATCAATCTTCTTGGTGGAGGGACTTGATAAATACATTTCTATTTTTATCATAAACTGAAGATGTTTCCTTTTGGTGTTTCTGCTTTATTGGAAGGGTCACTTGTCCTGTAGAAATATGGAATTTTGTAGAAATATTGCCTCATTTTTCACAAAGCTGAGAAAACTAATGTCCAAATTGTATAATACTTAGAAAATGCTACTGAAACAAAACTTATTTTGTAAATTACTGTTTTGCTGCAATTTCTTGTTATCTTTCAGGAAGTTTGTGGGTTTGGCGGTTTATTTTGTACATTTTAACTTTTGATTGGAGTGTTAGAGTTGATTCCTAAACAATCATGCTACGACAAATGGGACTTCAGGACAAATATTTTAATTCCTCATCACATTTACCTTGTACACTGGGAAGTATATGCTTCCATTAACAATTTCGGGTTCTTAAATAGTTTTTTGTATTTTTTTAAGATGTTTTCTCTGATTTCACTGTATTCTTATGCTAAAACGATCTCATATTTCTTGTTATGCCATCTTAAGAGATTCTCAGTTTTTAAATTTAGTTTCAGTTTCTGTTCCTTTTTTTGTTTCTTTTTCTTTTTAAATGATGTTAAAATATATTCTCTTGTCCAATTCTTTTAGTAATGTTTCCTTTGGAAAGGTATAAGTGACTTAAAATTTTTGAGTTCCTACATTTCTTATATGTAATTTGTCTGTCCTCAAACTTGAACTGAGGTAATTTCTGCATATATATTCTAGATACATAGTATTTACCTCATTTTGATTTGTTACATTGTTATATTGTTACAGTGTGAATATATTTTTCATTGTTTCTTATAGGACTTATACTTTTTTCAGTAACCTATGATTACTTGTGATGAGGGAGTTCTATTCCTTTTAGAATTAGGATTCTTTTCTTATCCACAGTGCAGTTTAGATAGAAATGTTTTAGTTACTCTGCATATTAATTTGTAAAATAATTTTAAAACATCTATGTAAATCAGACAATTAAACTATAATATTAAGAGTCTATTACATTCCTCTAATCTCATTTTTTTTCATTCCTATGTTTTTGTTTTACTCCCTAGGATTTTATTTCACAAGAGGCTTGATTTATCTTATCTTTCTACCTCTGGAGTTAGTAGTTTATATTATTATTTTCTTCCTATTTTCCTTTTATGCCATATGTATTAAAAGTTATAATTTCATTTTTTTTTACTTTTTACTTGTATCACAAAATTTGATATGTTGCAATTTTATTTTCAATTGACATACAATATTTTCTAATTCATTTTTCCAGTCCATGATTATCTTGAAGTCTTTGCTTATTTTTTCGTATTTTGTAATAATTTCTATGTTTTATTTACTATGTCCTATATCATTCCAATCATCTAAAGTGTGGTGGGACTTGTTTTCTGACTCAGTAAATTTAGAAAAAATTCCATGTGCACTTGAGAGTAATGAGTATTCTGAAGGGAAAGAAAAAATTTCTGTTCAGATTAAGTTTGCCTTCTGGAAGATCACCTCAATTTTCATAAGAGTGGTTGTTTTCACTTGTTAAGTCTTTCAGTTTTGACCTCACTCTTAGGGCATAGCTCTTACTCTTCATGTGTGCCATGATGCCTTGGAAAGTCCTTTACTCTTGCTATTTCTGGCCTCTGACATGATTTTAGACTCATCTACCTTGTCTGGATTTGACTTTAAAGCTTAAGAACATTTATCAAATCCAGCGTGAAATCAATGTGTGTACATTTATGATTGAACCACAGCAACTATGCAGAGATGCTTCTATTTCAAAATACATGTTTTAATAAATAATGTGGCAGTACTCAAATTCTTTGTCACCAGGGACCAGTTTCATGAAGGACAAGTTTTCCATGGATGGAATGCCTGGGTCTCTCACAGCCTGTATCCCTCACATAGCACTTTACAGAAGGGTTCCTGCTCCTCCCTGAATCTAATGTTGCCCCTGCTCTGATAGGAGGCAGAGCTCAGGTGGTGACTCCAGCTATGGGGAGAAGCTATAAATATAGACAAAGTTTTTCTTGCTGGTCCTCTCACCTCCTGCCCAGTTCCTAACAGGCCACAAATTGTTACCACACCATGGACAGGTGGGAGAGGTGGTCCTGGGTACCACAGTTTTAATGCACCTGAAAAATATATATACTTATAAAGATATACCAAAAACTAATTTTCGTCTCTGTAACAATTCAAATAATATCTCTTTCTCTAGAACTGGATGATGTGGAGAGATTGTGTTTAGGGAAAAAAAAGAGATATTTAATATCTCTCACATTTAATACAGAGTGGATATAAAGTTCACGTACATTTTAAATTAGGTTACTATGTAAATTGCACATGAACTTGGTATCTACCCTGTATGGTAACTGTGGAGTTTAACAGCCTCTCAGAATTTGTAGGGGAAGAGAATACAAAATGAGAGATTTATAGCTACCATATGGAGATCAGATATAGTACTCTAGTTTTATCTTGTTTTTGCGATTTGAAATTGTAGTAACTTCAAGTCTGCTGAGGATGTTCCTCTTTTGAAAAACTTATCTTGATATCCATAATACTCTTATGTTGTCATCATGCCGACTTAGATGCCTCTCCCTCTATTTCCTTGCTAATTTATTCTCCTTGGCCCAGCCATTTCTTGTTGGAATTACTCACGATTGGATGCTAAACTATCTCTGCTTACTGTAGTCTACTCAGAAGGAATTGTATCCATTCACAAAAGAAAAAAATGTAGTTATTACCTAGGCTCAACTGAATCTTATGTTCTAACTCTGAGTTCCATTTTTGTACTGAATTCTACCCATTTACCTAGTAGCCTAATGGAAGTTTTTCATATGTCCAAGGAAATTCAAGTCTAATGATGCAAAATCAAACTGATCCTTCCTCTCCCACATACCATACCCTGCCTATTTTTTGTTTTATTTACCCGAGTAAATAGCCTGATTTAATCAAATCTTGAAAGCCAGAGAGCTAGCCATAAACTGTGACATGTCCATCTCCTTCACCCATAGTAGTTAATTTATCACTCAGTCCTTTCTATTTTTCTTTCTCGACATTTCTCAGATTTAATCTACTTATCTCTTACTCTCTATCACTCGGTTCAAACTAACAGTTCCCACTGGGCCAGTTACAATATCCTTCCCAGTGTTTCATCTGCATTCGCCCTGCCATCTGCTCTTGACACTGTGCTTCCAATGATCTTTCTTTTTCTCCTTCCAAACTTTCTGTCTGATTCTATAAGCTTCTCCAACTACTTTAAATATCTTAAAGGATTTTAATCACACTTAGGATAAATACAAAACTCCATAACGTGAATTACAAATTCCTCATCTAAATGTGAGCTTCACATTGTAATATACTTTTTGCCTTTTTCTCCTGTATTCTAGAACTCTGAACTTTTCTCGGTCTTCTACCATGGAAAAACCACACATAATTTTACCTCATCTTGAAACATAATTACTTTTCTTCTTAATTTAGAACACTGAGAGACACCTCAGTTTAAAACTCTTTACAGCAGAAAAGACTTTCTTAACCCTTCCGATGAGACAACATCGCCTACTTTGCAACTTTGCTTTTTTTTTTAATAAAACACTGTAAATCCCTTGTTTAGTATTTATTTCAATTGTGATTTTTATGTATTTATTTTCACATTATATGACAAAGTATATCTTCCCTACTAGTCATAAGCTCCTGGAAATTATGACTATGTTTATTTCTTTGTGATATGCATTATTTCTGCATATTATTTGGTATTTAATGATTATTCTCATTCATTCAAGCACTTATTATGAAATAATCTACTAGACTTTTTTTTAGTTATAGATGTCAGGGCCCAGGACTGGCCAGGTCTATGGGCCCAGCTTAGACAGGTTCTGGATGTGGACCACTAAGCTACCTTGCTCAGGAACAGTTTCTCTTAGGTGCTTGAGGGCTATCTACTTTAGCTGGAGAGAGAGAAACAGAGTACCTTAGAGAGCATAAAGCAGTCTTCTTAGAACAGATAGATCTTAGTCTTTGGCAGAGAGATGCTGTGCTGGCATTCTGCAGGAAGGAGAGGAGCCAGAGTCAGAGTAAGTGTGTCCGGGATAGAATGTGCATGCTTTTTGACTGACTTCTCCTCCAGCCTAATATAAGGCCTGAGCTCATGCTTCTCAACACCACAGGTGTAGAGACTGCCAATTCACCAATGCTCTCATATTGTGAGCTCTCTCATGCTAGTTAGAACTAAATCTCTCTTCATGCCCTGTTCACCAAGGTGTTCCATTACAGGTATTTCCTATAACTCTCACTCCTCTTAGCCACAGGCTTACAGGCTGCTACATATAGATCTTTATAATCTAAGGAATTAATATTTTTGGAAAACATGATGATTGTAGTTATTGATGACAAAAGAGAACAAACACAAATCCTTGCCCTCCTGAAATTTAATTTCAGTAGAATGAGATACAACCAATACATGGATACTAAACATCGCCCTGTAGGAAAAAAATAGAGCATGTGAAGGATTACTTGACTGGGTATTATTTTAAGGAGGATGGTCAAATAAAGATGTCTTGGACAAGGTGGCACTTGAGAAGAAACCTAAACAAAATAAAAAGTAAAATAAGTAAAGTGAACCCCCAGGAAAAGCAGCGTACAGTTGGAAGGACCAAGTGGAAAGCCCTCACTCTGGAGCTGCCAAATCAGATACAGGACACTCAGTTAAATTTGAATTTCAGAAAACTAGCACTCGTTTTAAGAAAAGGATGCCCCATATATATCATGGGGCATAATTATACTAATGAAACTGTAGTTTTTGTTCTGAAATTCACATATAACAGCGCATCTTGCATTTTTTCTTTGCTCAATCTGGCAACCTTACACCAAGACAGAGTGAGCTTTGAGCATTTTAGGTACAGTACAGTGAACAGAGATAGAGAGGGATGAGAAAAGGGAAATGAAAAATTGGAGACAGAGTAACACTTAAAAGAGCAAGCAGAGTGTAGGGGATAATTTCAAGGCATTTAATTTTATCCTAACTGTGACACAAATAAATTAATTTTTTTTTGAGTTGGAGAGTGGCACGATCTCATTAAAGTTTTTGAAAGAACTATTATAGCTGCTGAATGAAGAAATAATCATGATTACTTACTTGGAATGAAAATTAGAAAAGTTTGTTCAGAAAGAAAAAAAACCTTAAAGAATATATAACTGGAGAGGATTTTGAAAAGAAATTACATGTTAGTAAATAATATGCTAAAGATTAACTTTGTCCTAACAATCAAGTTCTAAGAAGGATAATAGCTTATAGAGAATTACACTGTGGAATCAAAATATATCTAATGATAAGGTCAAAAAATGTAAGAACACAATTATAATACAACATTCAATTAAATTGGTGAATAATGAATGGGTAAACTTCAAAGAGTATGAAGGTTTCAAATAAGATAGTCCAAATCCACAGAAGACCATTTGCAGGGAGTAGACACTTGAGTAATTTATTGAAGCTACTATAAGAAAGTACCATGAACTAGGTGGCATCACTAATAGAAGAGTACTGTCTCATACTTCTGGGGGTTAGAAGTCCAAGGTCAAGCTATTGGCAAAGTTGTTCCTTTCTAAGGGCTGAGAGATAAAATCTACCTCAGGTTCTTCTTGGTTCTGATGTTTTCCAGTCAATCGTTGGCATTCTCTGGCTTCACTTCTATCTCACCCTTCATCTTCAACGGTCTTCTGGCTGTGTGCACGGCACTGTGTCCAAATTTTCCCTTTTTAATAATACCAGAATTATTGGATTGGATTCAACTCTACTCCAGTATGCACTTATCTTACTAAATGCAACTGAAACAACCTTGTTTCCCCATTAGGTGACTGAGTTACTAGAGAGTGGGATGCCAACATGTAAATTGGGAGAGGAGAGGGAGAACAATTTAACTCATGACAGGTCCACATGCAAAGTAACTAATATGACATTTTACAGTTGATTATGTTTTAATCTTACAACACAATTGCATACTAGTAATATTTCTATCACATAGCATTTTTTCTAACTTCATATATAATTTTAATATTTTAAACATTTTCATATGAAATTTTATGGGATACATGTGTCACTTCTGTGTGTTTTCTAATTTTATTATGTATAGTAGAAGACCTACAATGAGGAAATAGCTTGGTCATCTGTCTTCACCTACTGATTGACAGAGTCCATATTTTAATCTTCAATTGCCACTATCCAAAGTCTATTTGATCCCCGAATAACAGTTTATGGAGGAATAAGGGTAATCTGGAATGCATAAAGGTCACAACATTTTTTTTTCTGAGAATATTAAAAATACAACAGTTTGCCATATCATATGAGAATATTTTTAAATTAACATTCAAAAATGTCAATAAGTTTATTTAATAATTTCGTATTATTTAAATTTTTATATGCCTGGTTCCTTTACTTATAAAATTCTCAAACCTTTTATTCAGACTATTTAAATGGTAGTTTTTCTTTTGCTTCAATTACTGCTTCCCACAAATAATGCCTATCAATGAACTCATTCTCCAATCTCCATTTTAAGGCAAATCACTAATTCCTTTCACTGTGATCTTAAAAATTTATACTTTAGTTTCTATTTTAGCAGCTCTAGATGCAAAGAGTACTGAAGGAATCTGTCAAATGTTGACATCTAGTGACAGGTGAAGAACTAGTTATCATCACCAAATCTTCCAAATTTAACAAGGAGACATAAAAAGTGGAGGTAAAAATGTTTATTTTGCCATTTTTCTTATGAAAGTGAATCCACTTAGTAATGATTCTATAGTCAAAACCTATCTTCAATTGGATTATCAGTAAAAAACATTATCAACTTAACTGACTGTAGGACATTTCCATAGATCTGACAAGTGGTAGGGACTGAGATGTGATGGATTTTCCTATTCATATAGGCTCCCAATACACAAAGTAAACCCAAATAAGACTATTGGTTACTTTTACTTTTGTCATTCTGACACAGATCAGGCAAAAGTAAATAAATTCTCACTAGGAGTAAGGTATTGAATATTTGGAGCAGTTAACTAAAAATACAAAGCAAATTTTGGAGAAAAAGATGAACCTGGACCAATCTGATGTATATTTGATGTAATTTTGTAAATGGATTTAAAACTTATCTTAATACAACTTATCAACTCTATTTTTATATGTATATAAGTATTCTTCAAACTATTCTGGTAGGATCACACCTATGGTGCATAATGCAAGGGTATATGTTGAATCTATTAGTATAGAATATAAATGTCTTAACACAATAACTAAGTAAATAAGGGGAGATACATATTTTTAAAAAACTTAAAACAATGGTTCTAGATAATTTAAAATTAAAGAAATTCATATCTATGGAAAGAAACTTCAATGTACAGTTATATTAATACAAATCTTAGAAAAGTTTTATGAGTCAGTGGGGCATTGTGGCAGGCATCTGTAGTCCTAGCTACTTGGGAGGCTGAGGCAAGGGAATTCAGGAGTTGGAGGTTGCTATGAGCTGTGTGATGTCATGACACTCTACCGAGGGTGATAGAGTGAGACCCTGTCTCTACATAAAAAAAAAAAGAGCATTTTGTGAGTCCAGTATTTAAAACCCTATACTTACAAATAAAAAATTTTCTAGTAAAATATATTCTACTAACATGACACAGTTAGGAAGAAGTAGGAACATCATAAAATTTCAGAAGAAAACTATTGAGAAGAGAAAAGATAATAAAATATACATAGGTTGACAAATCATTTTGTTTTTCCATATCGTACTGATTTATACATGTTCGCCTGACATTCCTTATGGTTTAGCATTTGTTATAAATATTTGATTCACAATAGAGTATTACTGATACTATTAATTATTATACTGAAATAACTTAAGAGTTTTAGGAGACTGACATTCTGTATGTTTTACTTCTGTTATATTGTATAATAGGGCATATGTAGGGAATATGCAGGGAATAGTATATATTCCCAATAATATTTGGTTAAACTAATAGCCATGTTGTTTTCCTCTTGATTATTGCCAGGCTAAATATACTTAACACTCCCCTGTCAAGACAACATGCAAGAGATTAGCTAAAATATTAAAGTGTGCTTACACAGTGAGCAAATAAAGATGATCCCTTCTGTTCTCAGATAATGGTGCAGGTGTGTTGAATGCTTCTAGCCATTTGATGAAACACCCCAGTTATGTCCTGACTTATGCTGGATCCCACAAAATCAATGAAGCCTCCTTCCCCTAGATGGCTCTACCTCTGGTAAATGACAGTTTTCTTGAAATAGAATGTATGAGTGAAATAAAAGAGAAATGGTCTTGTCCTTGAGCACATTGATCATGATTTGAATGATGTTATAGAAATGAAAAACCATTTATACTATGGTGTATATTTATAATTATTTATCTTATTTAGTAACTCACTTTTCATCTTGCAATGAACAACCTATGTACTACAATTGTACCACAAAACACAGAACTATATATTTAATGACAAAGTCAAGGGCTGCATTTTCAATTTTTAAGAATGTTGATAAAGAATGGGAAATAGTAGAAATTGTAGGTCTTTTGTATAATTGAGTTGTGGGAAGGATAGTGATATGATTGTGTTTAAAATCAGATGACACAAATCCTTAACAAAGTACCTACATCAAACAATATTAATTTTAAGAAAGTGCTTCAGAAGAAAATGACGTAACATGTGTGGCATTAAGGGGAGACAACCTACATGAATTATTTGGAATTTCAGGTACAATAATCATCTTTTCTTCTTATTATATTTATTAATTGAAAATTTATTTATATTAATGTGGACCTATGAAAACATATTTTTTAATTTGAGTTAAAACTGAATACTATTATTTTTGTTCACCAAAATATTCCAACTTTGGTCACTGGGAGTACTTTTAGACCTATCCTGTGTCTCTTTGAAATATTCCTCTTTGTGGAAGTTTTGTTTTTTCTTCTTTTTAATTTTTAGTTTGGGACTTCCTTAATTTCTTCCTCAAGTAGATGGTCCATCCTCTATCTCATAATCTGTTAAATCTTTAAGGTGCCATGTTTTGTTTTCTCAGACAATGATATACAAAAGTAAGATCTGGACGCAAGGTATAGATTGTCACTACTAAAGAGTTTCCTCCAATCCATTAAGCTGGCAGGGCAGGCTCTTTGTTTTGTAAAGTTATGTGAATTTTAAAATATGTAAAATACTGTATACCCACCATTACTATCTTTTACAGAATAGTTTCACAACCTTAGAAATCCCCTGGGCTCACTTATCCATATTGTCTCTCCCTTCTGAAACCACAGCAAACACAGTCATTTTATAGTGTCTCTATTCTGCCGTTTTTTAAATTGAGTTATTTTCTTGTTGTATAATTTTAAATATTTTTGTATATTTTATATACAAACATGTTATTAGGTATGTCTTTTATTAATATTTTCTTCCAACCTACACTTTGTCTTTTTTATTCTTTTGATTCCATCTTTCACATAGCATAATTTTTATAAAGTACAACTTTTCTTTTTTTGTTTTATTTTATGATTTGTGCTTTTCGTTTTGTATCTAGAGCTTATCATTAAACCCCAAATCACCTAATTTTTCATCCTAAATTTTCTTCCAGAATTATTAGGTTTTTCTGTATTACATTTAGAATTATAATCTCTTTGGAATTATTTTTTGATAAAGGTGTAAGAATTTTATCTTGCTTCATTTTTTCAGATATGAACGTACATTCAATATTTGTTCTAGGATGGTTTATTGAATAGACTATCCATTTATAATTAATTTGCTTTGGGGCTTTTGTCAAAATTTAGTTTATTATATTTGTCTATGCCTAATCTCTTTATTCTATTTCATTAACCTATATCTACCTATTCTTAATTCAAAAGTATCCTGTTTGATTATAGTAGTGCTAGGGTAAACCTTGATTGAATTAGTCCTCCAACTTGGTTGTTTTTCTTCAGTACTGTATTTGGTGATCTGGAGACTGTGTCTTTAAATATAAATTTAGAATGAGTTCATCAATATTGACAAAAAACAACTTCCTGGAATTTCAGTTGAGATGTCCTTGTAACTAAAAGTAATTGACACAAAAATATGGAATATTCCACTTCATGAACATAGAATATACCTCCATTTAATTAGTTCTTCTTTGATTTATTTTATAGGAGTTTTGTATTTTTTCTCACAATTATTGCATACACATTTTGTAAGACTCTTAGCTTAGTATTTCCTTTTTCATACTCTAACAAATAGCATAGTTTTAAAATTTAAATTAAAATTCATTGTGTTTTTCAGTTTAATTTCCAAGTATTCTTTTCAAGAATAGGAAACCAATTGACCTTTGCATATTAGCCTTTCATTCTGATACTTCACTATGATTTCTTACTAATTTTTTAAATTAATTAATTTATTTTTATTGTTGGGGATTCCTTGAGGGCACAAGAAACCAGGTTACACTGATTGCATTTGTTAGGTAAAGAGCCTCTTACAATTGTGTCTTGACCCCAAAAGGTGTGGCACACACCAAGACCCCACGCCCTCCCTCCTTCCCTTGGAGGTTTGTTGTTGACAATCCTTGGGATTTTCATCACAGGGGTATTAATTTCAGAGAATGTAGATTTCATGACAAAGAAAATTATCAGGGAGACAATCATATAAATCATTATGGGGTCAAATCTTCAAGAAGAAATAAGAATCTTTAATAGTCAAGTATCTAAAATAGTAGAAGTGAGTCAATTCTTTGAAAGATACAAACTCACACAGAAAGAAAGAGATAATCTGAATAAGCTTATAATTATGAAATCAAATCAATTTAGTAAATAATAACCTTTAACAAAAGAGAGCTCCAGGTCTAGCTAAGAATCAAATAAAAGATGCAATACCTTTCCTAGTAGCAACAAAGAAATAAAATATTTAGAAATATATTTAACCAAGAAGATGAAAAACCTCTATAGAAAGAACTACGAAGCCCTGGGGAAAGAAATCACAGAGGATTTAAACAGATGGAAAACATTTCATGGTCATGGATTGGCACAATCAATATTGTTAAAATGGCTGTATTACCAAGATTTACTGCAATATCCATTAAAATACACTGTCATCTCTCACAGATGTAGAAAAACTAGTTATGCTACATATGATACTGAAAAAGTTCTGAATACCCAGTGCAACCTTACATAAGAACAAATCAGGAGGCATCACTTTACCAGTTTTCAACCTATGCTACATGGCTTTAATAAACAAAAAAAGCATGGTACTGGCACAAAGACAGTTAAATAGACCCAGGGATCTAAAGAGGGAACCCAGGGATAAAACCATCCTCATATTGCCATCTGACAAAGCAGACAAAAATATAAACTGGGGAAAACAATCACTATTAATAGAAGATGTGGGGAAAAACTGGACAGCCACATGTAAAAGACTGACTTACCACTCACAAAAATTAATTCATAGATTAAAGTCTTAAACCTAAGGATGGACCTGTAAGAATTCTAGAAGAAAATGTTGTTGATATCAGCCTAGGGAAAGAATTTATGAAGAAGGCCCCCAAAGCAATTATAGCAATAACAAAAGTGAACAAATGGGATTTAAAGAAATTAAAAAGTTTGCACACAGCTGAAGAAACAACCAGTAAAGAGCATAGGCAAGAATTGGGGAAAATATTTTTATGCTATACATCCAATAAAAACTGATAATGAAAATATACAAATAACTTAAGCAAAATGGCAAGAAAAAAAATCAAACCCATTAAACAGTGGGTCAAAGATCTGAAAAGAAACTCTAACGTCCAACAAACTCATGAAAAAATACTCAACATCCTTAATGATTAGGGAAACGCAAATCAAAACCACAATGAGATGTACCCTAACAGTGAGAATAGGTTTTATCAAAAAATTCCAAGACAAGAAGTCTCAGAGTGGATATGAAGAGAAAGGAATAATTCTACACTGTTGGTTGCACTGCCACGTAGTATAACTTCCATGGAAATTATTATGGTGATACCTCAAAGCACTAAAAGTAGACCTGCCTTGTTATTCAGCAATCCCACTGCTAGGTACTTTCTCAAAATAGGGATGGAGTTATTATACCATTAAGACACTTGCAGTCAAATGTTTATTGTGGCATAATTCACAGTTGCAAATAACTGGTAACAACCCAAGAACCCATCAATACATGAATGGATTAATAACCTTGGTATATGTATGGCATGGAGTACAACTCAGCCCTAAAAAATATGGTGATCTAGTATCTTTTGTAATATCCTGGATGGAACTGCCAACCATTCTTCCAAAAAAACAAACAAAAAGAAAATTCCATGTACTCAATACTGAAATGGAACTAGTCAACCAACTCTAAATGTGCAAATATGGAAGAAAGACTCAAGGAAATCTAGGAGGTGGGAGGAGGAAAGAAGGGTGTGGTAAATTCACACCTAAAAGGTGTAATATTCACTTTCTGCATGAAGAGCAAACTTACCACTTTGACTTACAATATACAAAAGCAAATTACATATCCGAAACGTGTGTATCACTGTAATATTCTGAATTTATAGAAAAGAAAAAAATTATACATAAATATATTATGTATACATAATATTATGTATACAAATATACATATAAATGCATAGAGAGGACATATCTAATATATTCATGGGAGTTTTTTAGAAATAGTTCGTGTCAACATTTTTTCCTACATATTCTAACAGGGTATGTCTTAAATAACTCACCTATAGTCATAAAATATTTATTTTGGATGAGATGTTTGTTAAATTATTTTGTGTATTGTCAATTATTCAAAAATAACTTTTAAGGCAGGCAAACGTTTGGCAAGTTTTTATCATGTACTATCAAATATCAATTACAATAACCCCTGACCTAAAGTTGGCCTGGTCAGTTTATTATAAGGATAAAATAGCATGACAAATAGAAGAATGTAGCACAGTATCTAAAATTTGTCAGTTCTTTTTATTAATCACTTGACAATTAATATTAAATGATCATCATGCATAAACAACTTAAAGTTAGTTTGAGTATATAGAATATGCCAGCAAAATAATAATGTATTTTATCAAAAACACTTTGAGAATGAGTGCTTATAAAAATTCTTTAAGGCACCACTACAAAATCACTGGGAAAGTTTATTTTGGTAATTCTTATGAATTTTAAATAAACAATATTGGATTTAGATTTAAGTTTAATTTTACCTGTTCTATGTGGAAAATATATTTATGGTTTAATATACAAAAACATAAATGTTAACTCACACACATTGATTGCCTTCTATGTATTAAGCATACTCTAGTATATAGGTGAAAGGCATATCTGCCTCTGGCCAAAAAAAGCTGTTTGAGAGAAAGCAGTGAAAAGACTTTGTGCAGGCATACTTGTGAGAAATGGAGGCAGAATCCCATATGGCCAGGTTGGTTGCAGGCCTAAAAATCCCCTGACCTAAGGTCGGCCTGGTCAGTTGTGAGCGTAAAAACCCCTGACTTAAGGCCCACATAGGAGTGGAAGTTTGCATACAAATTTCCGTATGCCCTAGAAGTTTCTTAACTGTGCCTTGTTTCAAGGATCAAAGTAACTGCCTCCAAATAGCAAGGTCAGTAGAACAGACTTTCAAACCATCTCTTTCCTCCATAGGCTCAGGCTTCATCAGATAAGAACAAAAAAAGTAATAGCTAACGACATGTTCTCCATTAAATTATATTAAACTGAGTTATACTAAATGAGTTATGCTTAAAAGTATATGTTGGGTGAATTATCAGACTACTAGGAAGAAGCTACTTACAAGGCAGATAGTCACAAGATGTTTAAATGGATTAATGAAGTCATTGATGTCCAATGCACATGTGCAGAGGAAAGTCATTGATGTCCTATACACAAGTGCAGAGAGATTATAATGAGTATTAATGAGGTCATTGCTGTATAGTGCACATGCACAAGATTCCCTATATAAACCAACTGCAAATAAAGAAACTCGCCATTTTGCCTGAGGGAGCAGATGGTCACCTTTATTTAAAACACAATTTCAATAAGTGTGCTTATTCTTCACGACATCCCTTTTCCATGAGACCCTAACAGCAACACCCTAACGGCAACACTAGTATAAATTCTTATCTTTTTCTCATGTAATATTTACAATAGTATTTACTTCTTGCCATTATATTATACCTCTACATTGATCTTCCAATATAATATATAGTGTTTGAACTCACTTTCTTCTTGTAAGTGTGAGAGAATCTGATTAAGCCTCATTTTTTCCACCAAGTACATATCAAGGTTGGGATAAAATTACATAGCCATGTATATGAAACTGCTTTAATATTAGTAAAAATTTCTACAATTGTAGATTCGTTGATATTATTATTAGGAACAACAGAGAAACATGTTTCCTTTTCCACAATTACTTCTATAAATAATACAAATGAAAATAATTTAAATTGTTTACAAATCTTTTAGTTCTTAAGACATTACCTGACATTGCCCCTTGTTTGGCAAAACTAACCTTATTTTCTAAAATAAACTTCAGATGTTACTATACTTTGCAGAATGTAGCATCTGAACTGAACATTTTTCTATTAGTGTAAAGAATAATCTTGAAATAGGTAAGGTTGTTTTCTATTTTGCCACTTAGGAACATTTCCTCATTAGCATAAATAACATTGTTTCTCAATCTGTATAATGAAAACACTGTATTTCTTTATATTAAAATGTCAATATGAATAATAAGAGCAGAAAATGCACATAGGTTAAAACATTTTATTCAAGCAAAGCATGTCCTTCTGCACTCCTCTCTGACCAGTGCTATGACCCTGTCTAAGCAATGCTCTGGTCTTATTTGCCTCTCTCTGGTCTCAGCAATTCACATTCCTGTTTCAAGAGTCAGATTGTTAGGTTTATCTGGATGTTCCCTGCCACTTTCCAATGTCAGGAATAAGTACCGGTACCCAGTTGAGCTGATGAGGGAGTGACCGCAAACACAAAGCAATTTCGACCTAGAGTTTGTCACAGAAAAGAAAGAATGGAGGTTAAAAAGGAAGCTGCACAAAGTGAAAATACAGAGAGAGAGCAATGATTCGGTCTCAGGAGTGGAGAAAGATGCCAAAGACTGAGCACACATTGCCTTTTCTGAGCTCATTGGTTTGTCTTGAATTTCTCCTGGCAGCATTTCCTGCCCTTTGCAGTGACTGACAGGCTGGGGTGATATTATGAACCCATGACAGGTTACATTGGAGTTGGTTATGTAACAATTTCTCATTCTACTCACTTGTCTTCCTCAGGAAGCTCCATCTAGATCATGCTGATTAATAGGAATGAGCTCTAGCTCAATTAAAAGTCACTAGGAACTTTTTACTATGTGTTCTCACCACCAGGAAACAGGTCCTACATAAAATTTGGTTTCTAGATACAAGTTGGTTCCTGTTCGCTGCCTTAGCCATTTTCAGGCCGCCAGTTCACTCTCCACCAGACCTAATGAATGATACCTAAACATGTGTATGTCAGAGCATTGCACTTCTCTGTTTAAAAGAATGAAAAGCAATTTTTTATATCAACAAAAGATCCTTTGTGGTTTGATCTTTGACTACTATGTGAATCTCTTTTATGTATCAAATGACACTGCATTTTAGTTCTCCAGATACCTCTCTTTGCTTTGATTATCTTCCTCCAAATGGATGGATTCTACTCACTCTGTGGATCTCAATAGTAATATCATTTCCCTGCAAAGATGTTCCCTCACTGACCAAATTGGAAACAATTCTCAGTTGTCGGTATCGTCTAGTTTTTCATTGCAGCACTTGCTATTATTTATTACATATTTGTTTTTAGTTTACTTCAGTCCATAAAGGCATACATAATATATAATTTGTTTCTTGGTGAACATATATACAGTAAACTAAGTTTTGGACAGATAATATTTTGTTAAAAATATTTGTGTCATAATTTAACACATAAAAGAATGAGTAAAAATCAGTGCATTCAAAAAGGAAATACAGTGTACTTTTAAGACATGTAATATTAGTTATTTATAAGGAATTATATATTGTACTTTATTCTTTCTGAAACATATGATATGTCACTACTTTATTTCAAAGCCAAAAATTAGAACTATATCTTTTCAATTATTAAGTTGACTAAAGAGTTACATTTATTATAAAATTTTCCAGCTGAGTTTGATTGCAGAACTACCAGCAATACTCCATAGCTAATGACCATCTTCTATACCTTCCACTTAAAGATTCTCTTTAAAAAAAATTATTTTAAAGTGAATTGAGTTACATTTCAATATTATTTGAATGGGAAGCTAAGAGAGGTCTCTTAATTGGAATTCCAATAACGTGTAAACATTTTTACTGGCTACTTAACACATTATCTATGCACAATGTTATTTTTTTTTTTTGATCTAGAAGACATATTAGACTGCAAAATAAGCATTATCTAAGTTACCTAAAAATGTAACTTTTCCTGGCTTTGGTGGTGTCTCAGTATGATAAGCTGAAAAAGCAAAAATGTTCTCTTTAGACTTACTATATATTTAATTGGCATATTTTAAAAATAATTTTCAGCAGATTTTACTGTAAGGCATCATTTATATTTTTTGTACCAGTCTTCCTATTTATAGTCAAATTTTCAAGAAAAATAGGGCAGTGAAAAAAAAATACAAAGTGTTTCATCAAGGTGAATCTTTAAAAGAAAATGTCCTGACATTATAACCAAATTAAGTTAATCAGCACTGCTGGTTGCATCTTTTTCGACCATTTCTAAAACTAGCTGAAAACTCCTGTAACCCCATGCATCTGTGTGCTAGTTAGCTCTTTTTCTTTTGTTACCCAGAAGACTTATTTAGACCCTGCATTTTTAACTGCGAGTTCCATGTGTTTAAAAATAAGCTAAGTACCAGTCATGAATAGTTTGCTTCTGTAGAATGCTAGAGCTTCTACATGCTTTTAAGGAGAATATATTTAAACTTTTAATTTAAAAGAAATACAGTGGTGTTCTAAAAGGGAGAACAGCTTTTAAGAAGCTATCTTAACTAGTAATTTTATATGAAAGATTGAAAAATTTTATGTCTTTTTGCCATGAAGTATTTTCTAAAAGAAATTATAGAATAACAAAGAAAGCCCTATTTCTTCTAATCCTTATTTTAGAAATAGGAAAAAATTAGCAACATTGACATATCACTCTAGAATATATTCATAAGAGCATTTTATTTGTTTCCAGAAGTCAACATAACTCCAAAATGAACATAGCATTTCATTCCAGCTATCCCATGATCTGACCCCATGAAGCCAAATAAATGTTGTTCCTTTGTTTTCCCTTGATGCACATCTGGATTGAATGAGTTTATCTCCTGGGCATCTATGATGATGCTATGTACTCATCAAGAGAGAGCGGAGAGGAAAACTCTATATATCTTTTTGGTTACAGTTTAATTCTCTTGCATAAATCTGGGTGAGAAACTAGAAATCCAACTCAAGAAAGTCTGGTTCTTGAAACAGCAGCATTTCCATCACCAGAGGAAGATAAGAAATCAGTCAGCATCTTGGGCCCTAGCCTACACCCAAAAACTAGAACTTTCATCATTTTTTTTCTTTGAAAAGATCAATAAAATTGACCACTCCTTATTTTTTTTTTTATTAAATCATAGCTGTATACATTAATGCAATCATGGGGTACAATGTGCTGGCTTTATATACAATTTGAAATATTTTCATCAAATAGGTTAACTTAGCCTTCATGGCATTTTCTTAGTTTTTGTGTTAAGACATTTATATTGCACACTTAAATTTCACATGTACCCTTGTAAGATGCACCATAGGTGTGGTCCCACCCTTACCCTCCCTCCACCCACCCTCATCATAAGGTAAGAGTTAGCCTTGGATTTCGCACAGTTTAATTTATGCTGAATTCTTTTCATTACAATTTAGTCACGTGCTTTTCTTCAATTCAAGGGAATTTGACTGAACGTCTTGATGGAAGAGTGACAAAGTTATAGAATAGCATATGACTATCTTTGGAAAATAAAAAGCAATCCACCAAAATTGCCTTATTCCATGTGTTCAGATAGCTAATTATATGATTTATTCCAATGTGTAGTCTTAGCTAAATGTTTGTTTTTTGTGCCAGAATTTGAATGTCTTGAGAGAAAAGACAAAAATAATAATTTGGTTATACTTACAGAACCGTGAGCATAGTTTTAAGTGTCTTTTATAAGCTTAAAAACAGCTTACCAAACTTTGATGGCTCTGGGCTATTTCTAAACATCATCATTTACATGACAGATATACTTTATCAGATATTTAGAAAGGATAAACTTCTAATCAAAAGCTTGTTGCACCTAAAGGCAAAGTGAACTCTTTATTTATTTTTATCTCAATTTATCTAATAAATGAACAAGAGAAAGATGCCAAGACACATATTGGTTTTAGAGTTTATAAAGATTTTCATTAAACACACAATGATAAGCAGCTGCTCTTCATCTATAGTAAATATAGATTAAAAATTGCAAAAAGCCTTACGTTGTAGTCTGAAGAATCTAGATCCAATTCAATGTATGCTTTTTCAAGCATGAGAAAAGTGAAAAAAAAATAATGACTAATTCTCACACAAACTGGATTTAATTTTGATCAACGTATATTACTTAAACATCAATTCAACATGTCAATATGTTGTTTATCATATTGCATCCTTATTCATTCATGAAATATGTCTGTAATTTCCCCTTTATAATAATATATTTTTTCTAATTTTACTATCAGGGGTATCTAGAATACGTATAATGATTTTGAAGTATTTCTATTTCTACTGTCTATAAGACTTGGCGTGATCTGCTTTTTTTTAGAAATTATTTTTTACCTTTATTTATATATATTAGTCATCTTTTTTTTAGACTTTGGTAAAAATATAATAAGGAAAATAAATTTGTTTGCTATTTGTATTTTATCTTGTGTATTCTGTAACAAACAAGTAGTAAATGATTGTGTATTCCAAAAAAAGTGCACAGCTCTTGTTAAAGCTATATTGATAGGTGCTTTCTATTTTGGTTGCTGATACAATGCTATCTTTCTTTTTCTAATATTATTTTGTAATTCTTTTTTACATAGGAATATAATTGATTTTGTATAGTTATTTTGAACTTAGCTACATTGCTGAATTTTTCTATTGTTTTTGGTAACTTGCAAGTAACTTGGTAACTTGGAAGCAATGAAATTTGTATTTTTTTACAAACCGTTAGGATTTTTAAGTTCTCATAATTGTATTAGCTAGGATATTCAACTTTACTAGAAGTGGAGGTACTAAGTACACTTATCTCATAATTGATTTGTAGATAATGCTTTTGTTTCCTCATAAAATTGATATATTTGTCCCAATGTTATCTTCAATGATTGTGTCAATGTTTTGCCTATAATTGATGTTCTGTAAATATTCATGGAATAAAGGAGCCTGAAATTAAAATAAAAGTTGAATATATTTAATACTTGTGTCTTTTAAAGTGTCAATGTATTGTCTTGGATATAATACAGCAGAATTAATCCATAAAATTTAAATACTTTTTTGCAAAAACAATCTGTTTGGTAATACACACATGGCATTTATAAAATATGATAATTAGAAGGATATCCAGAATTCATTTAATTAATTTTTCTGCTTTGAGTTGAAACTGATGTTATTTAAAAGTCATGAAGATATTGTTAAAATCCTTTAAAATTTACCTTGCAACATTCAAAACTTGAGAGAAAGGAGAGATTCGAAATTCATGGGAAAAGGACAAATTTTATTTTGACTGATGATTAATAACAATTCATTCAGTTTTCTGAGAAATAAAAATATTGTGGAACTTAACTATGTGGTGTAAAGAGGGAGCTGAGCCATAGGCCAAGGTAATGATGGCATGTCTATGGTATAAATGTGGACAATGGTCTAATTTGGGAAAATAACCTCTGCTTGCGCAATAGGTATCCCAATTTTCACCTTTTCAGGGAGCCACAAATCAGTTCAATCATTATAAGAAATAGAACATTGCCGGAAGGTGTCTGTGGCTCAAAGGAGTAGGTCACTGGCCCCATATGCCAGAGGTGGTGGGTTCAAAACCAGCCATGGCCAAAAACTGCAAAAAAATAAAAAATAAAAGAAATATAACATTGTTGAAATATCTCAATCTTACCTAGCAATAGGTCACTTGTAAGAGAAATGGTATATTTGGTGTTGTGTAAATATAAATCCAGATCACAATTTCAATGCACTCCTACCCTTCTCTAATTGTTCTTTATTCATGAAGTAATTCACATTGTCTTTTGTATATTCAAGATGAATAGTCAATAACAAAGCATCCATTTATATTTTCACCAAATGATTATTGAAATACGTCCTCTGTCTGTAGTGTTCTTGCTCTGGTGACATAAACATGTGCTTTTTCTTGAGACTTTTATTTCAGTGTTTGTTTGGGGTGGAACTTGAGAAAAAAGACATTTTAAAAAAGCCTAAATTGAATATATAATAATATAAAGTTATGTTTTACATATAAATTCTTTTCAGCTAAAATGAAGGACATGTGAGAAAAATCACACTCAGGAGCACAGGAAGGTCTCTAAGGATCCCCACAAGAAGAATAATTGGATACGTTAAAGAGCATTGGTGAGATGTGCAGCATGGACACAACACACATGATAGTTAGAATAGTGTAGAACTAATTTCACTGTGGGATGGTTCAATCCTGGGTGTGTCACCTGGGGCAATTTAACCCCTTTCTGACTCATTTTTCCTACCTAGAAAAGTAGGAGTGAGGTTGACAGTGCTACAAGGTTATAATGAGGTAAATTAAAGTTTGATAGGCCTTAAATGTTTAAATAACTTTATTTTAATTACATAACAGTGATTTTGACTATTTCAACATGAGAATTATTTATTAAAGACACATTAATAAATATTATAGTTGCTCTCTGTAATTTAGGGATAGCCTGCTTACAGCCTTCACCATCTGCTCTCTGCAATTTAGGGATAGCTGGCGTACAGCCCTCTCCATCTGACTGTCCTCTCATCTTTCTCAACAGCATGTTGTACGTTCATGTAACATTTAGTTTCAAAGAAATACACTATTAAAATCGTAGATTTGATCCCTTGCTAATTTACCAATGAGGTGACCAAGATATAGAAAGGCTATATACTTTTAATACCCCTCACACCTTGATGGCTAGAGGTAAAATTGAAGCTAAAACCTGCAAACTATTTTAAAAATTCTGTCCTTTTCATCATAGAGTTTATATTTTATCTTTGTCCTTGGTTATCTGAAAGTAGCCTTGCACAGCCTTATATTGCAAGGGCCAGGTTTAGGCTTTGATAAGTCCTATCCCTAGAGAATGACTCATGCCATACAAAATCTAGTTTCTTTTATAATTTCTTTCATTTTTTAAGTTACTATTTTTGATTGCAACAAAGAGCATTTGGGCATTTCCAAAATGATGGATGAAATTTCTTAAATAATGTTTTGGCAATCATTCCGTCTTAGAATTTTGATTAAAAACACAACTTTAGTTTTGAGCTCTTGAAAAGGATTATATTAAATTTTAAAATATCTTTTAAAGAGAGAAATGTTTAAATGAATTTTCATAAGCTGAGAATATTCTAAGTATTTTAAGGTACAATTATGAATATGAATTTGTTATAATATCCAGAAATAGTGTGATAAGTTATTGGTGAAAATGTAACAATATTCTTTTAAATTGCTGATAATTACATCTTAATTTGGGACACTAAAATAAATTGTTAAATTTGCAAAATCCTTCTCTCTCTCCCTGTTTCTTTTTATACATACACACACACACACAAATATATTTATATATATACACATATGCATAGGTATGTATAAACTATATCACTTTTATTTTATTTCTTTTAAATTTATACCTTAATATATCCTGGAACCACCTATTCTGCTGTATCCAGAGAATGCTGTGACAACTTACAACAGATGTAAAATGCATATATTAACTAAAATATATGGGTTAACTCCTCTATTGAATTTACCTGTATTTTATTCTGTTACTCAAGGACGAGGAGTGACTATAATTGATGCAATTATGAAAAAATCTGCAATCTTCAGTGCTTTTAGTTACAAGGTAGAAAAAAATTAAACAATCGTTTTTAAAATCAAAATAATTAAACAAAGAATTAAAAGAACACAGAGGCTGTATATATTTACTTATATATTCGAGGTAATGACTACCAAACACTAAATTCCCTATCTCTTTATTTCTACTCTTTTTACCTTAACATTCTCAGTATTTCTTTTTCTCTATTACTCACATGAATTTCTCTGTTTTTTTAAAACACTCAGTTTTTTATAATTAAATTATTTATATTCACTCATCTATCAATCTTCTATTATATTCCCTATTTCTACCTTATTTTCCTGTCAACTTAATTTGTATGTCATAAGTCAGCATATTTACTTATAGATTTTTTGTTTGTATTTTCTTTTTTTAACTTTAGTCAATTCAACCTGCATGATCGAGTGGGAGAGGAAAAAGCTTTGCTCCACTGCACTGAGAATGGCAGAAATTCCTCACGCAACTGCATCTGACCTTATAGATTTTTATTTAGGAAACTATCTTATAAATCATTCAATATCACATGACCAGCACTGATTATACTTAGAAATACAAAATAATTTATCAGTAATATATGCTACTTAAGATTATATGTAAATAATATACTGTCAGGAAAAGAATACAGCAATCTAACAGAAGGTATTATGAAATCTGGTAAACTAGGACTATTAAAATTGTCTAGTTTTCAATGGATATAATTTTCTTATCTCTAAATTTTGTTCGTAAAAATAACAAAAAAGCTTGATGTTGTATATGTTTCAATGGTTTTTAAAATCATTTTATAATTAAAAAATGCACACATGAATACATGTATAATTTAGTAATATAATTTTTTTACTGGCTTTTAACATCGAATTATCAACCCTGTAAACATTATCTCAAAATAAACGGATAATATTTCACCTGGAGTAAAAACAAACACAGCAGTGTAGGTTGCTGACCCAATAATAAATATCAGAGTGATGTCACAACAGATTACTTGACTTTGTGTGGATTTATGCTCTTAAAATATTTTCTGCATTATAGTCTCACATTGTTTACTTGAGATGCATGGTATTACTTTTCATATTATGGCTATTCCTTTTTTTTTTTGTCCTGGTTTGAGTGCTGTTTTATCATTATAGTTCACACTAACCTCAGACTCTTGGGCTGAAGTGATTCTCTTGCCTCAGCTTTCCCAGTAGCTGGGACTACTGGTGGCCCCTGCAATACCCAATTAGTTTTTCTATTTTTAGCAGAGATAGGGTCTCACTCTTGCCCAGGCTGGTCTTAAACTTATGAACTCAAGTGATCCATGAGACTCAGGCCCCCAGAGTACAAGATTATAGGTGCAAGCCACCATGGCCAGGCTATTCCATGTTCTGGATGCTTTTTAAGGTTCATTTTTTTGTATTTTTGTCTAATATATGACACCATAATCATGACATTATTACATTTGACAATTTTACCAAGAACATTATGGTGTTGTGTTTACAAAACAAGACATGGTACTCTATAGGAATTAATTGAACCTTTTTAAATGTAATGACACTATAACATACAGAATTATAGTTTTTCCAAAAGAATGGTACTCTTTTATGGTGTTACATAAAAACACATTGTATTATATAAAGCTTTCCATTTAAGTATGTTTTGTCTTCTAAAGCAGAACTTCATTTCATAATTTCGTAATATAAGTAAATATTTTGATTAAAACTACTAAAGCATGAAATTTTCTTCTTAAATACTAAAAATGTTAAATATAACACTTGGCAATGGTTGAAATACATTAAGTAATATATTTTTAAGAATTTCCAGCAGAAAATAAAATACTGGCTGAGTTGGGTTCACATCCTAGTAGTGAGCTATCCCCTGCATTGGACTTTAAATGTGACTACTCGGCTCAGGAGGAAGACGTACATAATGAGGCCTGATGCTCTTTAACACATTGACATCCACGGTAGGGAAAAAAATAAATTCTCCTGGAACCACAGTATTTTATTAGGTCAAACATCTTGACTATTCTATGAGTTATATTTAATTAACCCTAGTTTTGAGTGTGCTCTTCATGAAGTGTGGATAACTTGAAGATCTCTTGACCTAATAAAACACTGTGGTCCCAAGGGGGGAAAATGTTGTTTCCTAATGTGGCAGTCAATGTACAAGAGATGTGGACATTGTATAGGTTTCACAAGGCCCTGGGCTCAAACTAGTGTAAAGTTAAATACACTCACAGGTCGGTTAATGTGTTAATTGCCGTTTGTTGTAGAACTGCAAAATATTCCTGATTGCTTATACAGTCTACTCAATTTATTTCACTTTTGCTTAGAAAATAGAGCTCAGAAAACTATTCTTTGTGCAAGACATTGAAAAGTTCTTGCAACAGCTGGAAGTATGACTTCTTCATGGGGCATCACCAAGTAGTTATGTTTGAACAGATAGTTTAAAACATTTAAAGAGCAATTAAAGTAGTGTGGCAGGTGACTATGGATCCGTGCTCCAGTTGTTCATATAAATGTGTCAGTACAGTACTTTATAAATACAAACTAAACTAAACAAAAAAAACTGCATATGCCCACGTAGACTGGTAAAATGAGTGTAGAAGGCCAATACTATTCCATTTAATTTATCCAAACAACAACTTATAAATAACATTGGAGGTTGCAAAATTTTTTTATATAAAAATCTAAACTGATGTTGTAACCATTGGTCTAATTGTCTAATCTTCGGAATTTCTGTTCTGCTTTGTAAAAGGAGGTAAAATTTGCTAAAAAACAATATATTATATTTCTCCAAATTCTGAAAAAGAATAATAAGCCAAAGAAACAATGCACATGGATTAGACATAATTTCATTATTTTAATGCATGTATTAAGTATTTTTTCACCTACACATACAATGCACTCAGAAAATGACAAGGTAATTTTCTTCACTAATCTCAATTTAGCACCAGGAAAGACTTACATATTTTTAATAATGAAGATGTTTGGCCATTTGGTTGCGTACAATATATTTTTGAAGTACTCTGTTTTGGGTTGTCTCTTCCAAGAAAAGGGTATTTCTCCACTTAATAGCATTTTAAATGACATAGTTTTATGACTTTAGTGTTGCTAACTAAATAAATAACAAACCACTCTGTGGGTTTCTTTTACTTGTATTTATTTTGTGATTCTATGAGTTTTTATTCTATTTTTTATTCCTACAATAATATTTTTGAATTATGTGTTACAAAAAAATGCCAATTAACAAAGCACTGGTGTCTTCTGCTGAGAGCTGTCTTTGTACTACTTTCTGCCTCGGAAGATAATTTCGTCCTCATATGATACAATGTAAATGCCATTATTTTCATTTTTTAAGAGATAAAGTATTTATTTTCCTTATTACATCCATAGAAACTATTTTATTATCAATGCTTAATGTCCAGGAAGATATTTAATTTCCTGATCTTCAACCTAATGAGAAACAAGGTATTCATTAACCTCTTCTATTAGAGAAAGTTTCAACGTGAATTTACCAGTAGGTTTTGGAGACTTACTAGAGTTGTTTTACTTTTTGTGCTTGTTTGCCTGTTTCCTCCATATTTTGTGAGAACAACATTCACAATAGCCCAACCCTGCAGTGATTATTCCTTTGCTAATGTTACATCTGTAGATAATGAATTTCATGCAACTAATTAGATCATGGAGGAGATGTAGAGTTCAAATTTATAGAAAAAGCATAAGTAAAGAATACAAAGAGCATTTATCCTATTCTTATGTATTCTACTTTTCCATCAATTAGTTCTGTGATAAGGGCATTCTTTCTAAACTTCTTAAAATAAAATATTTTTTGTGTCAGTGATTTGATATCCTTGATGTGTATAGTATATTGAATAATAGATGCCCAATAATACCTATCTTAGTCACTAGAACATGAGAACATTATCTTACATGGCAAAAGATGGTTACATTAAGGATAGTGAAAGGAGAAGCTCACTCTGTATGTATTTTTCACATGGGCTCTAAATCCAATAACAACTGAATGTCTTTATAAGAGTGAGGTCGAAGGAGATTTGACAGAAGAGGGGAGGTAGAGACAGGAGTGATGAGGCTGCAATTTCAGAAATGCCTACAGCCATCTGAACGTGGAAGAGACAAAGGAGGTGTTTTCTCCAGAAGCTCTAGGTAGGCAGCTATGCAAGTGCTTTGATTTAAACTTCAGGCCTTTGTAAATATAATGGAGAATAAATTTCTACTGTTTTATACCACCTAGTTTATGGCAATTTCTTACAGCAGCCGTTGGAAACTAATAGAGTCCAGAAACCCCAAATTGTGGCTGCCACAATGCTGACATGAAATACTAAAATACTTTATGGCAAAATTTTGCCTAAGAATAAAATGGAATTGATTAAAAGAAAACATATTTTTATTTAAAGGCAAATATATATCAAACAATTAACATGCGTCAGGTAATACTGTAAACACTGATGATATGTTATTGTATTCATTAATGGTAAACAGACTTATGTATAAATCTCAATGCAAATGAAGGAACTGAAGCAAAGGCTAGTTCCCAATTTAAATAGTTGCTGAAAGTGTCAGGGGCTGCAGACTGACCGAGTTCAATCAACAATTAAGGATTAAAACATGAATCTATCAAGATAAAACTTAACAGAAATAAATGTGAAGTCAGAATGGCACTAATGCAAGAAGATGGGGTGGTATTAGGTCATTAATTCAGGAGTTTTGAATCATTCGTTGTGCACTTGTAGGCTGTTTTTAAGTGCGGTATCTCAAAACCACATGGGGAGGATTAAAGAAGAAGTTAAAGTTGGCATACTAAGAACTTCACCAGTAATTATGATCTTCAGAATATGACCTAGAGTAGTTTCTTCATCCATAATGACACAACATGCCAATTCTGAGAAAAAAAAAAACATAATGAGAATTTTCACACAATGAATAATATACAAAATAATGAGAAATAGGCAACAGTATTCTCTGAAGGAGTCTAAGGGACGTAACTCCTAAAAGACAAATCTGATCTTTAAGTTTATACTCAAATATATGATAGTCTCTGGAAGAGATGAGTCACTACCATATACTTATTAACTGTATAGTGTCTACAGCACAGAACCTATACCAATGGTGAAAGTGGTAAAAAGGTATATAGCAACCATTAGGAAATCGAAGCCATGTACAAAAACT
Organism: Galago senegalensis; assembly: GCA_963575145.1. NCBI lineage: Eukaryota > Metazoa > Chordata > Mammalia > Primates > Galagidae > Galago > Galago senegalensis. The sequence continues at coordinate 15,616 of CAUYTI010005924.1, read as the reverse complement.
CTAAGGAACGGTATGAGGCAGAATAAGAGTACATCAGAAAAGAGATGAAATCAACTGAGACAGAAAATGAAACTCAAAGCTGATGAATCTGAACAAACAATATTGTACGAAAAGAGCAATAATTGAAAAGAAGAGTAAAATGCCATCATTAAGCAACTATCAGTTCCCGATGTGAATAATCAAAAGGTACGTGAAAAATAGCATATTATAGGAAACATTTTATCACTCGAAGCTCTACACTTGATGGTATCCTAATTGTCATCATACTACACACAAAATTGATTTCATAATCTCAAGAAGATAGTATACTAATTATTCAGCACATATTTCAGGCACATTTGCTTGCGTGAATGCAGTTCCGTTCTCTTGGTGGGGGAGAGAAAGCAAATCAATTTCAATAGAGGAACTTTGGTTCCAATTTAAGAACTGGGCAAAAATGAGGTGGGGGAGTGAGATCCTGTTAATCCATCAGAAAATCAGCTTTCACGTGCTCATCACAGGATAAACATGTCTTTATTGACCATGACTCTCATGTTTAAAATGTGACTTTTTAATGTGTTTTCTAACATAACTTAAGCTGAAGATGAATGAACACAATGGTTAGAGACAATATCTGGATTAGGATTATTGAGAGAAGTTATGCTGTCTTTCAATAGTATTATTTGCAAGCATTTTAAGGGTAATTTTGATTATTTGTAAATTTTGTACTATGAGACACCTTTTAATGATAATTAATAAGTCACAGGTAAGGCTGTGAAAATAAAAATATTTATTTCATCTAAAACATATATTTAGCATTGTATGTTGCATCTCATTTGAATATACCAAGATTATGAGCAATGAATGTACTTACTTGTGTGTCTAGAAGTTAGGGTTGGAAAGGAAAGACCTGGGTAGTGCTCCATGGCTCTTCCAGATGAAGTAAAGGATCTGCTTTAGCAGGAATGGCCTAGTCTGGTCCCTTCCTTTTCCATGGTGGATGTTATTATCATCCTGGGCTGTGATGCCAGACCTGCAAGAGTCTCCACTTCTTATATCACATGTTCAAGCAAAAAGTCTCAGATGGAGTATTAGATTGAAAAATTGTAGATCTTTTGGCCTTCAGGCTGGCTGCCAGAGTTTAGATGAAGAGGTATGTTTCCCTGCTGTATCAGGAGAGTAAAAGGCAGCCCATCAACACTACACATAAAGAGAGTTCACCCAAGTTGGAAAGATTAATGCTACAGAGTCATGGGTAAAATCAATCAATCAGATCTTACATGATGTTCTGACATCATATTGTGAAACAATAAAATAATAATTCTAGGAAAAGGCATACAATATCCTTGAGTCCAGATGTACTGGATTTCTTGATAAATAGTGTCCTATGGTAATATAGTAAGAGCATAGTGAATGGATGAATGAATCACATTAGTGGAAATTTTTAATTATTCAATTACTATGTTTCTTCCAAAATATTTTAAATCTTATAATTCCCATACTCCCCAATAATTCTAATGACACTGGTTTCTGTATGTTTTTCTTGACATTAATAACATTTTATAAAACTGTTGGTAATTTGTCTTTGCTCCTTGCTAAACATAGGTTCTCTCAGCCTTATAGGGTCAACCTAATATATAGAAGAATTGGTTTAATAGGTAACAAATGTTCATACAGTATCAAAAGAGTTTACAAATGTAAAGAGGATGAATTCCATGATCTCTAGTCCTTGGACCATTCCTTGAGGGATATTCCCAGATAAAGACAGGAAAGACAATGTCCCTATGCAAATTTATTTAAAATGACAGAAGTGGTTGAGTGGAATAAGAGTTAAGCATGTGTAACTGTTCAACAAGCTGATTAGAATGTAAATCTATACACTACATAAATCCTTAATTTTTTCCCTCTTTTTATTCTTTTTGGCTTCTTTCTGACATTAAAAGCACACTTAAATTCAATGAAACTTATGAAGTGTACACTTTCTTTTCCTTCTCTACTTATGGCAGAAGAATTATGGAGGAAAATGTTGGAAAATTTTTCTAGATATGGGCCTAGGGAAAGAATTTATGAAGAAGAGCCCAAGGAGGGGCAATCATAGCAACAATAAATAAATAAATAAATAAATGGGACTGGATTAAATTTAAAAACTTCTGTGCACTCAAGAATAAAGTGTGCTAATGAAAATAAAAATAAAAAGCTAACAGACAGCATATATAATTGGAGAAAATATTTGCATGCTATATATCTGATAAAAGTCTAATAGAATCTATAAGGAGCCCAAGCAAATCACCAAGGAGAAAAAATAAAAAAAAAAAAAAAACACTTAAAAAGTGGTCAAAAGACATGAAGAGAAACTTTTCAAAGAAGATAAGTTAATGGCCAATAGATACATGAAAGATACTCAACATCATTAATCATCAGAGAAATGCAAATTCAATCAACAATGAGATATCAGCTAACATCACTGAGAATAACTTCAATTTAAAATTCGAACAAAGAGATGCTGGACTGGATTAATAGAAGAAGAAACACTTCGACATTGTTGGTGGGACTGCAAGTAAGGTTAAGCTCTATGGAAAACAGTATGAAGATTTTTCCAAAAAGTAAAAGTAGACCTACCATTCACTCCAGAAATTCTACTATTCGGTATCTACACAAAGGAAAATAAGTCTTTCTGTCAAAAAGAAAACTGTACTCAAATGTTTATTACAGCACAATTCACAATTGCAAAGGTGTGGAATCAACCCATCAATTAGTGAGTGGATTAATAATGTTGTGTATGTATACCATAAACTCATAGAGTACAACTCAACCATAAAAAAGAACGAATTAATGCATTTTGAAAAAATCTGGATGGAACTGGAGACCATTCGCCTAAATGAAGTTTCACAATAATAGAAAACAAACACCACGGGTTCTCATTATTAAACTGTAACTAACAAATGATCCCACATGTACACTGAGAGAAGTAAAACTCTGTGGAAATCAAGAAGGGAGAGGAGCAAAGAGGGAGAAGGAGGGAGTAAAAATCTGCATAGTAAGTACAATTAATATTATTTGCATTAGTTACACCTATAGTCATGACTCAAGTATTACAAAAGTGATCCATGTAACCAAAAATGTCTGTTTCCCTTAAATATTTTAAAATTAAAATAAATATTTTCAACTGATTTCCAAAATAGATATTTGAAATTTTAAAATAAATATTTTATAATATACATTTCAGTAGATCAATAGAACTTATCTACAACATTCAATTTGGGTACCTATAATTAAAAATTAAAATAAACATAAGTTATAAATTGTTTGCATAGGAATGTATCTCAATGAGATTTTTCCAACATTTTCTTCTAGAATTATTAGGGTTTCATGCTTTATATTTAAGATTTTATGCATGCTGAATTAATTTTTATCAGTGATGAAAGATATGCACTGTGTTTCATTCTTCACCATATGGCTACCCAATTCTCCTGGCATCATTAATTGAATAAGGGTTCTTTTCTTTAGTATATTTTGTTGTTGGCATTGTCTAAGATCAGTTGGCTATATGTGGATGGTTTTATATCTGTGTATTCTATTTTGTTTCATTGGTCTATGTCTCTATTTTTGTACCGATATCCATATTATTATAGCCTTGTAATATGGATTGAAGTCTGGTACAGGGGTGCCTCCACATTTCTTCCTTTTGTTTAAGATTGCTTTAGATAGTCAGGGTTTTTTCTGCCTCCAGATGATGCATAGAATTATATGTTTTAGATCTGTAAAAAGTCGTGTTGGTACTTTGATTGGGATTTTCCTGTATCTGAAATTACTTTGGGCAGTATGGGCATTTTAACAAAGTTGATTCTTCCAATCCATGATGGTACGCTATGTTTTTTCATTTCTGTCACCTGTGATTTCTTTCCTCAGTGTTTTGCAGTTCTGGTAAAGATCTTGCACCTCCTTGGTTAGTGCATATATTCTATTCCTAAGTGGTTTATTTATTTATTTATTTATACCTATCATGAATAGTACTGAGTCTTTTGGCTCTCACCTGACTATTACTGGTGTTTAGAAATGCTACTGATTATGTACATTGTTTTTTTTAAGCTAAGTATTTGCTGAATTTATTTATCAATTTCAGGCTTCTTTTGGTGGAATCCTTGGGGTTTTCTGGATATAGATCATCTCATCAGGGAAAAGCCATGGTTGAACCTCTTCTTTCCTGGTTTGGATACCTTTAATTTTTTCTTTTGCCTGATTGCTCTGGCTAGGACTTCCAGCGCCATGTTGCATGGAAGTGATGGGAGTGGGTATGCCTTGTTCCAGTTCTCAGTTGGAATGTTTCAGCTTTTGCCTATTAAGTATGATGTTGACTATGGGTTTGTCAAATGGCTTTTATGATTTTGAGATAAATTTCTTCTAAACCTAGTTTGTTGAGAGTTTTTAATCATGAAACCATTCTGAATTTTGGTGAATGCTTTTTTCCTGCTTCTATTGAGATGATGATATGGATCTTTGTTTCTGCTTCTAGTCATGTGTTGAATCTCATATGCTTGTATGAATGTTGAGCCATCCTTGCATCCCTGAGATAAAGCCCCTGGTTAGGGGCTTGAATTCCATATAAATGACAGTTTAACATTTCCTATTTAAAAAGTTTATGAACACAGTGTTGCCTTTTTGTTCACTGCCTGAAAATGCCCCATATTTATCATTAAGATAAATTATTTTTTAGTGTAGAAAAATACATTTTATGTCTTTTTTCTTTATAGACAGAAGCAATAAATCCAAAGATGAGGCATTGTCCTTAAATTAAAACTGCTCTCATCATTTCTTATCTATGCTACAGTATATCTGGATTTAGTGTAAGGACTACATTATCTCTCTCTAGAAACACAATGCATCATCCTCAATCCAAATGGGTTTAAGGCAAGAAAAGAACTCTGGCCCTTCTACAGGTTTATGGTGACTTCTTTAGTTAACCCAAATTTCATTACTACTCATTTCAAATTCTTTGGTTGTTGGCTGGAGGCAGAAACAGATACCTTCAAGCTAATCAATCTCAAGTTTCAGAGCCACTGCCTTGAACATACTCTATGGTTGCCTGGAGTTACTGCTAGTTATAAGGTGCTTGGGGAGAAGAACTGAAAACAGGTCACAAGTAAGAATTATTTCTATGTAAGCAGTTCTGGTAAAATGACTTAAAGCAATTTCACAGGAAATGAACCTGACCGCCAATGTTCCAGCAATTATATATGATTTTTTTCTTATCCTAAATAAATATTTACTTTTGTGTCTATTTTTTCACTTGTCATTTTGGATTCCGTCTCTTAAAGCAGGCTGCTTTTCTCTTATAAGCTTCAATTTCTCAAAATCATAGTCTTCCTTTAGTAGAGCTTTTTAAATTACAGAGCAATACTGATTAGGAAAATGAAGGGCAAATGAGGAGGATGAATTTATTTTTTCAATGTGGTGAATGGGTGATTCAGGTAAGAAAGGTAAGATAGAAGACTTGATATGATGCCTGAACAAGAGACATTCCATCGTGTGGGACAGAATATATTTTTAGTATTTATGAATGTTGAGTACATGAAGGATGACTTATCTTGAACAGCATTGTTTATTAATCCAAAGTCATCTGGTATCTCCAATACATGTCCCTCCCAGTTTGAGGATGCTATATTGGGCAACAGTGTTGGTGTTTACAATCCTTTTAATGTGATTATTTGAATGGTGAATCATCCAGTACTACAGTGATATATCTGTATACAAGCTAGAAATGCTGTCAATTTTATCATATGCATCTCAATTAGTATTCATCAATTCTGAATAATTTTTCACTGGCATAAGTATTTTGTTGCTTTGATGAAAAATAAAGACATATTTTTCTTTCTTTATGGATATTTATATCTTATTTATTTCTCAATTAAAAAAGACCTCACATATTACTTTGTAGAGTGAGGCAATCCAGCGTTTTTTATTCATGTCTATTCATTACTGCATGACATTAAAATGGATACATTTCCTGCATTTCTATTTCACCAGGAAGTTATGAAATCTCCTGTGGGCTGGCCTCATATCACTCATTTTATATATTCATTTTTTGTATTTGCTATATGCTGGAGACTCTACAAAGGAAGAAAGATACAGCTTTGAACTGAGAAATAAGCTATTTTCCCTCTCATTTCTATGTGAATGTTTAAATATTTTTGTCAACATAGTACATTACTATCATTTCAAATTATATAATAGTACTTTGAGGTTTTTGCATGTGCCTGCGACACACCTTCTCAACCATAGAAATCTAGAGAAACAAGCACTTTCAGTCTTCTTGTTTGGGTAGAAGTCTGGTTCTTAAATACTGAACTTCAGATACTTTCTAATCAATTACTGTCACACAATTTAATTTGATTCATACACTTATCCTCCACTGAAAATACATTGGTTTCAGCTATTTCTTTAATAAAATTCAACTAATGTATTTGTGTTTCTTATTCTACTTTTTAAATACTCATTTATAGCTATCCTCATTCCGTCAATTTTAATTCTGTAATTTTCTACATTTTTCGATTCTTTGTACTATCATTTTACTTGGGGTTTAGTAGAGAATGGGTATAATATTTGATTAACATATTTTATTTAATCAAGGACTTCTTAATTACACAGGGTCATGAAGTTCATTCTGTTTTAATCCTAAATACAATTTATAAGTGAAGAATATGACATTAAAAAAAAACCTGATAAATGCACATGTCCTTTTTCCTTCCTGGACCCAACTAGAGGTGGAAATATTCTACATGGTTTGATGAAGGATGGTGTTAATGAGAACTGCATTTCTGTATGGGTTCCTGACATAAGAAACTTAATGGGTTAAAATAGGCATAAAACATTTTCTCTGAATTTTAGATGATTACAGGAAAAGTATATAAATACACTTATAAGTCTGTAAATATACACGGCTTAGATGTACTTTGAAACCACCATAATAAAGTCTTTGTGTTAGTTTAGACAAGCACTTTCAAACATAGTGTCTTGTTTTTGAACTAAAATCACAATATCCTATAATATTTTTAACCAAACTACGTGTCTGAAATAAAAGAATAGATTTCTACAACAGGATGATAACATTTCAGCTTGAGCCTAACATATAAGTTTGACGTTTTCTGGAAGACCTCATAAATTATTTGGTTCAAAAGTACACTGAAAGTGCATAAATATTCTAATTTCCAATATTCTGTGTTTATTCATGAATAATAAGGCATTTATTTTTATACACATATGCTACATAAAGAAGTATTAAGAGTCCATCTCTAAATATTCACAGAAGCTATAAGTCTGATGCTGTTTTTTCAAGAATAAGCCAACTAAATTTATTTCAGAAATAATAAAATCAATGTGATACATCAAGTAGCAGTCTTTAAAGAGTTATTTAAATTCTGTATGATGCTCAAAGTTGAAACTGTGAGCTTGAGACTTGCTTTATACTTGAATTTCTATGAGTAAAATAAAGGGGTTATAAAAAATGAGCTAAGATATGAAAATCTTATTAGGTAAGAGGTATGATCTCTATACAATGATAATCTCTAATGAAGGATAGACTATATGACTATTCCCAATTTTTAGTGGTTTGAAGTTATATATTATGTTACACATTTTCATTTTGATTCAGGCATAATTTCTAGGCCATAGGTTTTAACTGGAGATCATAATTTAAAGGATTTTAGAAGGTGAATAAATTTACTGACCTTGAATCCAAAAATATTTTTCATAGTGGAGTTTTTAAAATACTCAACAAACTATAAAATAAAATATTTATACTCAAAGTGATCACTCGTTGCTTGTATATTACTGATTGATATTATTATTCTTAATAGTAGTGAAGCATATAAATTACTCTATTTTCAATTAGGAAAAGACTGTCCTTGAGTTATTTTTTTTCTTTTTGCCAAATGCCCACTTAATTGAACATCACATAGTCTCTCTGTAGTGCTTATTTTAAAATTTAAAACATATAATGTCAAATTGGAACTAATTGATCAACACTTACGTGCACATATGGAAGTAAATATCAATGAAAATCAAAGAGGTTGGGGGTGCAGCACATGGGTAAATTCACACCTATTGGGTACAGTAGACACTCCCTGGATGAAGGACACACATAACTCTTGACTTAATCTGTCCAGAAACAAGTAGGGAGACAAAACGTATGTACCCTCTAATTTTCTGAAGTAAAAAAAAAAGTTAAAACAAATACATCTATATCTAAGGCAATAAGCAAGATAGGGGAATTTGAGAGGCACTTTTCATGATGTCACAAAATACAACTGAACCCCTCAAAAGATAAAATGAGATGATAGAAAAAGAGATGTCTATGAGCCATTACGATTTCCTCAGGCCTTACTTAAAAACCATAGAAGTATCCAATTATTGCCAATCTTTCATCACCGCTCAATATATCTACTTTATAAAACAAAAGAAAAAGAAGGCCAGGTGCGTGCTGTGGCTCATGCCTGTAATCTTAGAACGCTGGGAGGCCAAGGCAGGTGGATCCCCTGAACTCAGAAGTTTGAAACCAACCTGAGCCAGAGCAAGACCTCAGCTCTAAAACTAGCCATGCATTGTGCCAGGCACCTGTGTTCCCAGCTACTTAGGAGGTGAAAGCAAGAAAATCACTGGAGCCCAAGAGTTTGAGGTTACTGTGAGTGACCAGACTCTGCTAAGAAAGAAAGAAAGAAAGAAAGAAAGAAAGAAAGAAAGAAAGAAAGAAAGAAAGAAAGAAAGAAAGATCAGTCAAGTAAGGGAGGTCAAGACTTACTTGACTTCCATAAGAAAGAAAGAAAGAAAGAAAGAAAGAAAGAAAGAAAGAAAGAAAGAAAGAAAGAAAGAAAGAAAGAAAGAAAGGTCAGTCAAGTAAGGGAGGTCAAGACTTACTTGACTTCCATACATCTGTGTTCATCCTGGTGAGAAGTTACTCTTTTGCCTAATGTGAGAGGAGAAGGTAAGCCAGAGGGGGAAGTTCTAAATTAAGTTGTTAGTGTAGGCTGAGATCATCTGGAGGAGAGACTCACATCTCTTTTCCTAAATAATTGCGGAGCTTACAACCTTAAAAGGGTGCTGCATGTAGCCATCAGACTGGACCAGAAAGTGGTAGAGAAATTCTTGAAAAAACATGACATAGGTCCCCTCAAGTTTAGGAGGATATTGTACATAAAGACTGGTGTTTATTTGGGGTATTTGCTACCTTTGAAGCTACATGACCAAGTGAGAGTACGCCTAGTACAGGCATGATTTTGTTATATAAACTTATGTGGGAGTCAACAGAAGAGTTGTGTTTCTTTATGAGGACCCTCTATGAAAACAAGACTGGGGTGTAAAACAACAGGAAGGATAATACAAAACACACAAGCAAAATCCACCATTTACACAAAGTGGTCACATGAGCAGACTATATCTTAATATTGACAGATCTGATTTATAAAATTTATCTAATTATTTTCGTGTGTTCTTTAATTTTTTCAGCTGTATTGATATGTATTTTGAGACATTTTGTTAAATTTATTTCTTAGCATCTTATAGGTAATAATAAATTAGATTAAATATTTTATTTAATTTTCCTATTGTTTGTTCCTAGTATTTAAAATACACATTACAGTATGTGTTAACTTTCTCTTCTATGTCATTGACAAATTCACTTATTATTTCTCTTAGTTGATTGGTTGATGTCTCAGAATTAATTCAGTGAATATACACCTATCTGCAGCAAAGTAAATTTTCTTGTCTTTAAAACTTTCTTTTATTGGGCGTTGCCATATACCAAGGGCAGTGGGTTCAAACCAGGCCCCTGCCAAACCGCAACAAAAAAATAGCCAAGCGTTGTGGTGGGCACCTGTAGTCCCAGCTACTCAGGAGGCTGAGGCAGGAGAATTGCATGGGCCCAGGAGTTGGAGGTTGTTGTGAGCTGTATGACGCCAGGCACTCTATCAAGGGCCATGTACTGAGACTCTGTCTCTACAAAAAAAACTTTCTTTTATTCTTTTTTTATTGCCTTCTTGCAATGACTGGAAATTCCATGAAATTATAATCCTGACTAGAAATGAGGAAGGTGGACATAATAGATTGTTCTGCAATTTAGGTCATTTCCTGATTAGCTAAAATCTAAAACTGCTACTGGAAAAAAAAATAGTTTTGACACAAAGGGCCTCTCTAACCAGCTTCACTCATTCAGGAGTGATGCATTATTTTTAATAGACAACTCAATATTTAGGTGGAAGCGCTTTACTTACTGCTGCAAATTAAACATTTATTTTATGAAAGACTTGATAAAAAAAACCAATGTGTGATCACATAAATCACAACCTTTCATTACTTTATTCACGAGTGCAAATATGTGCTGCGGGAAAGCCCAAAATTATATATAATTTTCAGGTGGAATGTAAATCACCCATAAAAATATTTAGTGCTATCTGCATCAGGATGAAGAATGCAATCCAAATATAAAATATACAGAACCACCAAAAGTACGTGTTTGAATACTTGTCATTACATTATCTGTTTTAGTGACAGTTTCTGTCATCTTTTTGATAGAATGCTTACTGGGTGAATAGAGTTCTTTTATTCACAATTAAGTGATGTATCCTTAAGGACGCACTGTATTGATCTATTGTCTAGTCTTACAAATATTGAATTCTAAGAGATAAAACTATATTGAATTTTTGACAGACACTGCTAATTAAGACTTTATTTAGAAGACCTCATTTAAGATAACCTGAACCAACAGCAGTTTGGTATCTTGGAAAAACACTATTCACTTGCAAGCCATTAGAATAATAGAAATTGAACTTTAAACTTCTCTTGGAAATTATTTTTCTTGTTTTCTTCTTTAATGTTTATAGCTATAATGACTACAGAAACCATAAACTGCTCATGGTTAAAGAGCATATCTTAGTAAGTTTTACACATACACGCACAACTCACACGCTCATGAAACTATCACCACAAACAAGATGAAGACCCTGTTCTTCAGGCTCAAAGTTATCTTTTTGCCCCTTGTTAATCTCTACCGCTATTCTCCAACCCAGAGATTTCTTGTCACTATAGATTAGATTGCATTTTCTAGAGTTGTATATAAATGGAGTAAGACGGCATGACCTTCCATAATTATTTTGATCATCATTCATTCTTGTGTGTTACAATGGTTCATTCACTAGTATTATATAAATGAACTATTGTAACTAAATTGTAGTATGTTTCACTATTCACCTGCTGAAAGACATTTGTGTTGTTTCCTGTTTGGAACTATTAGAAATAAAAATGATATAGAATCCTCACGTACAAAGTTCCTTGTATAGATATGGGTGTTTACTTAGTTTAGAAAGACATATGGAAATGAAATGGCTGGATCACATGGGAGGCGTACATTTACAAATGTCCTGAACTGCCAAACTGTTTTCCACCATGAATGTATAAAACTTCTAATTCTTCCAAATCATCCTCAATGTGTGACAATATCAGACTTTCAAATTTTATTCATTCTAATATTTGTATAAGCATACATCATTGTGTATTAATTACCTTATCCCAATTTAGCTTGTGATCATTCCGAAAATCTCTTTGGCAGAGAGCTTGTTCAAATAGTTGACCATTTACATTATTTAGTTAATTTAGTTACATTATTTACATTGTTTAGTAAGTGAATTTTAAGGGTCATTTACATATTCTAGATAAAATTCTTTATCATAAAATATTATAGTTAGTACATACATTTTTTATTTATCATTAAAATATTCAAAATCCTATGTACACAATTTTCAAATGTTTTGTTTTATTCGTATGCCTTTTTGTCCTCTCAAACAGCTTGTAATGAGCATAAATTATTATTCTGATTTATGACATCAAATTTGCCAACATCTTGCTTTTACAGATCATGCTACTGTTGCCATATACAATACATATTCTTGGAAAGCATTAAAAGGTCAAAATGATCTTTTCCCTATGTTTTCTTTTGGAAGTTGTATAATTTTAAGTTTTACATTTGGGGCTATAATCAATTTTGATTGATTTTTGAGCACATGGTGCCAGATAGGTATCACAGTTCTTTTTAATTATTTTGTGTATGGATTTTCAACATTCCTGTATGATGTGTTGAAAAAGCATGCATTTTAAGATTCTACTTTGAAAGCACAATGTTATTTCTTATCTGAGTGGTAAAAACAAACTACAAATAAAATTAAATCCGAATTCCTGTATGGAACATAATTTAATGGTGTCAGAGGAGATACAAGGTGACCACGATAACACAGTGTTATAAGTGTGCTATACTAGCAGCACGTCCTACACACTGTGGAAAGAGGGACTCCAGGAGAGGGAAGTGTATATTGCCTATGTGATTAAGAGGCATCCATAAGGGTAAGAGGTTGTGTGTTCAGCTTTGAAAAATGAGTAGAGATTTATCAGTAGAAATAAATGTGAGAAGACAAGCATTTTACAGAACAAAAAGAAAAATACTCAATGAATAGTGTAGCTATATATAAAACTGCTCCAAAATATTTGCAAACGAGAAAGACGTTACAAATCAAAACTGCTGTGTGCAGGAGCCCTAATATGGGGGTGAAAACCAAGTGGGCAGTTTAGACATTCGATGTTAGGGAGTTTACATTTTATTTGATGGTTCTGCTAAGTGCAAGTGAAAATCACAAAAAGGATATGATTTCAGAAAGCTTTCTTTTGAAACATGGAATATTCTAATTATTTATAATTTTGAATTGATTTAAGTTACCTATAAAACTCAATTCCTAGATGATGTGAATGTCTCAAAAATAAATTGGCTTTTTTCTTAGAAGAGATAATGCTCTGAATTTTACAACAATCATGGATTTATTATTTTCTCCTGTCGCATAAACTTATAATATTATTTGTTTCAATCACCATCATATCACAAAGAAACTGAGTGATTGTAGACTCTTTCAAGAAAACTGATTTCCTCCCTGATCGATTCGTAGCCTAACCTTAGATCAAAGTTTGTTAGAAATGCTTTCCATTTTCCATAAGCCCTGGGCATTTCCTAAGGCATAATTTGGAAAAATATTATCAACTTCAGAAAAAAACATTTGATGAGATCTAAATTTAATCCTGGATTTTCCCATCATTAACTTGTTATTGCAAATTAAAACAGATTACTTAACCTCTTCTGGTTTCTATGCTCTTGTATCTAAAATTATGTATCTAGACAGTCTCTGATGTCATTCCAAAACAAAAATTCTATGATCTATATAAATGGAGATTTTTTCCATTAATTAGAATTTCCTTTAAAATCTGTAAACATCCAAAATTCTGCAGTAATTTCCAAATAAACATAATAAGAAATATTTATAGAATTATGTTAGAGAATTTTGTGACAGTAAGTATATTTATCCACTTTTTATTAGAAGGGAGCAACCATTTCTCGGGGTTAGAAAATAAAATCTTTGGCAATGACAAGAACAGTCTTATATTTTATTAAGTGACAATTCTTATTATGGCACCTCCTTAACTCTTCCTTCACTGCTCACAAGTTCTATCTTAGATATTATACATGCCTTGCAAAATTCCTTAACATTAAAATTCATTCTACTAAACTATTCATTGAGATTTATCCAATCTCTATTTATATCTCTGATTGTACAAATATGACAGAATATTACATCAATCTACAATAGTTGAAGATTTACTCCCGTCCATCCCTAAGTGAATTGTGATAATTGCTTTATTATGAACATGGTTTCTACTATGCAAATTCAATGCCACTTTACTGATAACTGCAGTTGAAAACAAACTGCAGGGAAATAGAATTATTATAGAACGTTTTGTGAATATCTTAAATTTAACATTCTGACAATCAGAGTTTTCAAATTATGTTTTCCTAATGAATATATCCATGAAAGTTAATTTTTAAAAGGAATCTTCCGTATTAGAAATTTTATGAACCGTATTAGAGTAGAAATCAAAAATCTTGAGGCAGATAGAGTTTTGTGACACTCCTGAGAATACACGTTATATGTAGGCATCTCTTTTGCAAAGTTATTCCTGAATAACTTTGAACAGAAGCCTGGGATAGACATTAAGTCCCACGGGACTTTTCAATATTAAAAGCAGAGCTTCAAGAAGAGCTAGGAAATTAGTTTCAATGTTTACCAAGAGGAGAAATTCATCACATCTCTGTTACAAAAGGCACCTGAAATTTTTTAGGTTGTCACAGAAGAATTATGTCACTTGCCGATTTTGAGATGTATAAAATTATAAGGTTCCATCCCAACATTTTGTATTATAACATTTTTAATAGCAGTATAAAGTAGCAAGACTGTAAATATGCTAAAGCCTAAGAATACACTTACAGATTTCACTTAAAAACAACATGATTTTCCCAGCAATGATTTAGCTTTTTCTGTAAGAAAAAATGTTACCTTTTATAAATGAAGAGTGAATATTGCCATGAAATTATAAAAAAGTAGAAACATATAATGCAAATATCTAATTTTTTACTTCATTATTTAAATAACACAAAACATAAATTTTTCCACTAAACAACTAAACGTTTGAGAGAGATGTACCAGAGGGTAAAAGTACTAACTTGTCACTTCTCAATATCACACTTCTCAACATCATTTACTTATGTAATAGTTACAAAACATGCCAATTTCAAACTGAAAACCTCCAATATCTAAATTAGTAATGCATTAAATGTCAGAAATGGATTTAGTAACATTGTGTTGTAGTAAATAAGTTCTAGGAATATTTCCAATAGTATTCAGGATATTTAAGGGCATGAAATCATATGTGCTTGAAGAATCTTCAAATGTGAACAAAAAGCTATCTGAACTCTCTAATTATCATCCTTCTAAAGTAATATACTTAAATCTCATGAAATGAGCTTTTTATTTACCCTAAGTCGGGACAAAACATTTAAAGTACTCTTTTTTGAAATTAAAATTTTTTAATCTCTCCTTAATGCTCCAAAGAATCTTCCTTTTTAAAAAAATAATTATGACCTAAAGTTAACAAGGGGTGAAGCTACTGCTTATGTAACATATGTATACTTCAAGTCCCAGGTTGATTTAAAAGATTTTGATATTCTTTCTAGTTACAACTAAAGATTTACATTTTTAGGAATAGTGACTAGTACATTTTCAACTAAAAAATATAGTCTTCCTCCCAATTTATACTCAATTATAAATACTCTTAACAACTAAGTTTAGTAGTCGTGGGTTTTTCTTTTACATTTATACTAATATTACTGTTTAAAGGGCAAGATTTCAAGATTGTTTGTTGTTGTAATTGTGGATTTGTACATCAATGTTCCCCACCTAATACAACAAAGCAATAAATTTCCAGAAAATGTACTTAAAATATTTTTGTTCTCATATGGAATTTTAGAGTTCACTTAATTTAAGGGTGATAAGCATTTCTAATCTGTCATTTTATTATTAAAAATCTTACAACAGACTCGGCGCCTATAGCTCAAGCGGCTAAGGCGCCAGCCATGTACACCTAAGGTGGTGGGTTCGAATCCCCAGCCCGGACCCGCCAAACAACAATGACGGCTGCAACCAAAAAATAGCCGGGCGTTGTGGCAGGCGCCTGTGGTCCCAGCTACTTGGGAGGCGGAGGCAAGAGACTCGCTTGA